>PKMM01025404.1:115106-128502 GCA_002933915.1 Eutrema heterophyllum
GAAACTTTTCTTGACTTTTCATTGTATTCACCTATATATGTATATGTAAATATATTAAAAAATAAATTCATAAATATTCTTTAACAATCAGTAGATTGATAGTAAATACGTACATATTGGCGAACCCATATATGAAAGTTTTCATCTCCTTTCTACTTCACCTCATCATCAGAGAGTTCCGGATATTCAAATCGAATCTGCGCGTCCAACAATCTGTTTTGCCAAAAACAAAAAGAAATATTTAATTAACTAAATTAATTATAAAAATTAATTAAAATATCACAATTAAGTTAATGAACCGTATATAAAGTACCTCTCAACAGGCTGAAAATAGTCACAATTGTGCAAGACATATGCATGTGCGCATTTATAATCTTTCTTAGTTAACCAAAATTCAGTACTTTGGCCACTTGGAGGACCTACTTGAGTGAATATATCCGGTACTTGTATAGGATATACATGTACTTCACCTTCATCATACCGACTTGACATGAGAAATAATAATATATTGACGACCAAAAATAGTCACCTTCATTTTAGCTTGTATAATTCGAAGCGAAAATTGAAATTAGTGTTCGGAGAAATATTCACCACCATACATTCTTCTGCGAGCTGTAGAAATGTGCGAAGCAAAGTAGTGTTCTGAGAAATAAGATATCTCGTCATTTATGTATGATTGAACTATTGATCCCGCTGGATATCTTTTGTTCTTCGCCTTCCCTTTTAAACGTTTAAAAAATCTTTCGAAGGGATACATCCACCTATATTGCACAGGACCACCAAGCTCCGCTTCGTAAGGTGTATTGGTAGGTGCTCCATCACATCAAAGAAAGAAGGTGGGAGGATTTTTTCCAAATTACACAAAATCATGACAATGTTATCTTTCAAAATTTTGAGGCGGGTTTGATCCAATGATCTGCTACTTAAGTCACGGAAAAAAGCTCCAATCCCTACAACAATATTAAAATCATAAATTTATATATATATATATATATATATAAGTAAGCGAACCATATATGAAAATTTATGTATATATATATACATACCTGATAATGCAAGGTGCACGTTACGCGGTAGAAGTTCTGTAAAGACAAACGGAAGCAATCGTTCCATAAATACATGGCAGTCGTGACTTTTCATTCCTGAGAGCTTTCCACCGTTGATGTCTGCACAATTAGCTAAATCTGCTAGATAGCCATCGGGAATCTAACCTCATGTTTGACCCATTGTAGTAAGCTTTCTTTCGCTTTTGGAGTCAATCGCCAAATAGGAAATAGAGCCCTCCCTCGATCATCTAGATGAAAATCTTTTCGAGAACAAAAATTTGCAATATCTAACATTGACTTTACTGTGTCTTTTGATCTGTCTTTAACATTCATAACAATATACATGATGTTATCGAAAAAATTCTTCTCGATATGCATCACATCAAGATTGTGTCGTAGCGTCAGATCGTTTCAGTACGGTAGCTCCCAAAATATGCTTTCTTTATGCCAATTATGCCACTCCCCATAGCCGTCCACTTTAATTTCATGACCATTTCCACCGCATTCAGATGTTTTGGGTGGTTCTACATGCCTTATACGCTCAAATAAAACTTGTTCGCCAGTTAAAGATGGCGGTGGGTAGTCGTTCAATGCGTGCTTTCCCTTCAAAAAGTTTTTTTTATACTTCCGTAACGAATGACTTATAGGAAGAAATCGTCTGTGACAGTCAAACCAACATGTCTTCCTACCAGCCGGAAGATAAAAAGCTTTTGTATCATCCATACAAATAGGACACGATAGTCTTCCATGTGTCGTCCATCCCGACAACATACCATATGCTGGAAAATCGCTTATAGTCCACAAAAGAACAACTTTCATGTTGAAATTTTGATCTATTGACACATCATATGCTTCAACTCCGTTATACCATAACTCCTTTAACTCTTCGATCAGTGGTTGGAGAAAAACATCAAGGCTGGCTCGTGGATGATTAGGTCCCGAATTCAATGTCGTAAGAAACAAATACTCAGTATTCATGCACATATCTGGCGGTAAGTTGTATGAAGTCATGATCACAGGCCACAACGAGTGATTTTTTGACATACCAAAAGGATTAAAACCGTCAGTGCATAACCCAAGATATACGTTTCGAGTTTCTTCTGCAAACGTAGGATGCAACTGTTGGAAATTCTTCCACTCCGCAGCATCAGATGGATGACACATTACTCCGTCTTTGGAATCATGCTCAGCATGCCATCTCATCGATGATGCAGTCTTCTCTGATTGGTACATTCTCTTTAATCTGTCAGTGATAGGTAAATACCACATACGACTAAACGGGATTTTAGTTCGTCCCTCACTAGCCTTATATCTTGGTTTTGCACAGAACTTGCAATGCTCCAACTTCTCATCTTCTTTCCAGAAGAGCATACAATTATCTATACATACATCAAATGTATGGTACGGCAATCTTAGCTTTCGCATCAAAGTTTATGTCTCGTAGTACGAACTAAGTGCTTGATTACCCTCTGGTAAATACTCCGTAAATAATTCAGACCATGAGTCCATGCAGCTTTCAGCCATATTATGGTCTAACTTAATGTTCATGAACCGAGCAGCCAAAGATAACTTCGATTGACCTTCACGACAACCATCATAAAGTGAAGTATTTGCAGCATCTAACATGTCATAAAACCGTTTTGCATCTTGGGTAGGTTCTTCATGAACATGATCATATCCACTTTCATCATGTTCATGATACCCATGATGATCATTAAATGGCGTAGCACCATGAAATGCATCATTCACCATCCCAGCATATACATTCCCCTTATCATATGTTGTTGGTTGATGATTACCACTAGTATAATCTACATTAGCATAATGACTATTCGTTCCTCCCCCAACAACATCATAATCTTCACCATGTTCAGACCATACATAATACCCTGGCATAAATCCTCTACTATGCAAATGCTTCGAAATTGTAATTCCTTGCAAAAATTTGGAATTTTTACATTTTAAACAAGGACAGTGAAACCTATCTCCACTGCTTTGCTCTAGTGACTGGCTATTAGCAAAATTCATGAACTGATCCACCCCCGCCAAAAATTCACTGGAGATATGATTTGTGTGTGGATCGATTCTATTATACATCCACTCTCGTGATGAATTCCACATTGTTTTTTTTTGTAACTCACTCGTTTTTTTTATAATGTTTTTCGTTGTAGGCAAATGTGGAGTGTGGGTTACGATATTTATAGAAAAAGTTTGTGACTCTTTTGCGACCTAAACAATTAGTCACAAAAGTTTGGTGTACCAAACTAACTCTCATTTTTTCCACGTTTTCTACCAAATTTTGTGACTCTTTTGCGACTAAAACAATCAGTCACAAAAGTTTGGTGTACCAAACCAACTCATTCTTTCCACGTTTTCTACCAACTTTTGCCGACTACTTTTGCGACCACATTTGTCAGTTCCAAATTTGGGACTACTTTTACGACTACATCTGTCAGTCCCAAATTTGGGACTACTTTTGCGACCATATTTTCCGACTCAAAAATTAGTCGCTCATTCGTCGTATTTTCTAACTCTTTTGCGACCATAAATAACTCGCCGATTAACAGTTGTTAAACAGTCGCAAATAAGCGACTCTTTTATGACTACTATGGTTCGTCGTTAATTTGCGACTATTTTGCCTATGCTTTAAGAAGAGTCGCAAAAGGGTCGCAAATTGGTCACGCTTTCGTCGCAAAAATTTGCGACCAAAAATAGAGTCGCAAACTGTGGTCGCAAAAACTGTGTTTTCTTGTAGTGTTTCCAAGGGGTGAGAGTCATGGTGGAAGGTTGGCTTAGCTCGGACTTGGGCTCATCAAACTTGCTTGGTCCGTTTTCCCCTTGGCCTTGGTCCTTGTTCTCTTCTTTGTAACCTTACTACTTTCAACCTCATTTTCCATCGTTGTGTGGGAGAGGGACGCTAAGAAATCACCATCCAATGCATGGGCTTCTTTACCATTACCATAACCAAAAGCTATTTCTCCACAAGATCCCTTTTTCTCAAAACTAGCCTTTGAGGGTGAAACCACATCCATTGTTGCACAACTACCCACATGCTCAACTTTTGGAGCTTCAACCTCATCTTCCTTGTAAACCATCACCTCTTTAGCCTCAACCTCATAACCGTAGAGAAGGTTAGAGATCTCATCAATTGCCTTTTCATGCTCATCAATTGTCATCAATACCATAGCTTGTTCCTCAACCTTCTCCTTGCTAGCAACCATCGATTCTTTATATTGAGAGCCGTGGAGGACTTCCTCAATCTCTATTAGAGACTCCTCATTCTCATCAATCAAATGCTCCTCCACTTGGCTCTCATTAATTTTTCCTTCGAGATTCTCCATGGGTTTACTAGAAAGGGAACGTCCTTGAGCATTTTGATGATCTAAATGCATGATCCTAGAAGTCAGGGCTTCAATCTTTCGGTGTAGATCATCATAAGAGCAATCAACCTTGTCATGAATCTCGGCCACCATCTTATTCAACTCATTTGCTCTATTAGCTTTCTCGGTTAGGAGTTGTTGAAGCATACCCTTCATTTCAAGGTCTTGTTATGTACCCAAATCCACATTATCCTCTTCAAACCGTGTAGTGGGATCAAAATTTCCATCAAAGTGAGCTGATTTTAGAGAGGCATTGATGAGCTTGTCTATCAATGTGGATTGCTTGTCAACTCTTTCGTTTAGAGCCTTCATTTCCTTAGTTCTCCTTTGCTCCTCATTAGTGGTCCTTGTAGCCCGAGCATACTCATCACCATAGTTCTCTTCGCTTTGGGCAAAGTTCTCCACTAGTAGCTCTCCTTGTTCCACGGTGAGGTTTGTAAAACGCCCATTGCTAGCCGCATCTAAGGTCCATTTGTGCTCTTGATCAACTCCCAAATAGAAGATGCCAAGGATGGCTTCCTTCTTGAACCCGTGATGGGGACAATCTCGAGTATATCCTTTAAGTCTTCCCCATGCCTTATGAAAGCTTTCATGCATGCTTTGCTTGAAATTCGAGATGTCCCTTCTAGTTTGGACCGTTCTTTGTGTGGAGTAGAACTTTTGAGAAAAATCTCCTTGCAATCATCCCAAGAATTTACCAAGTGAGATGGCAGCGTTCTCTCCCATTGGCTTGCTTTTCCTCCAAGAGAAAACGGAAACAAGATGAGCTTGATGCTATCATGGGGTACTCCTCCGGTTCTAAACGTGTCACACAACCTTTCAAAGGAATACAAGTGATCATAAGGGTTCTCCACTTTCGTCCCCAAGAACTTAGACTCTTGAATCAACCTAACCAAGCTTGCTTTGATCTCATAGGCCTTGGCTTCAATTGGAGGAGGGTGGATCCCATATCTCGATCCACGACAACAAGGAGTGTCAAAGCTTCCAACCGTTGGCTTGTCCTTTGGAGCTTGGGTCGGATTTGATGCCAACTCTTGAGGACGTGTTATTTCTTGAAGTTGTGGCATTTCTTGAGGTTTTGGAGCTTGAGAAATGCTTCTTTGGTTGTCCACCTCTTGAGGTTGTAGATCTTCAAGAACGTCTTTGTAATTGACAACCTCAAACACTTCAATTGATTTAGTCTTCACATTTCTCTTCTTGTGATTTTGGTACCTTTGAGAGCACAAAAGAACTAAGGAAGACAAGTTAGTAATGATAAATAAGAGAAAATTCATCATCTCAACGAGATGCATACTCTTAGTTATATGCATTAACATAGTGAAAATAAAAGCTTAGTCTCAAACAAAATCTAAATCCTAATGGTTATTGCTATTGCCTCCCCGGCAACGGTGCCAAATTGATGAAGGATAATTGTGTGTATCCAAATCAATTACCCAAACACTCCATCATTGTAGTATTTAGGAATCAATCCAAGAGAGGCACAAAAACAACACACTAAGAATGCAAGAAATCGCTTAAGCTAAACAAACCAAAGAGATTTGTTTTAATTTAGCAACGTAACGTAATTGAAAGCAAATAAACAAAAGACAAGCACTAAACGAGATTAACAATGATTAAAAGAGGATCTTTGGGCAAGGCAATTGATTGGGGGGGGGGGGATATTAAGCTAATCAATGGTGTCTACATAATCACAAAAGAGCGTTTCCTTAAGCCTAGAACACTAATCAAGATTAATCTAATCTCTTAGCACTAATCACTTCGCTAATTACCAAATCAAGATCAAATTCTCATTTATGAAATAAGTAATTAGCAAACATTAAACTCAAGTTCTATTAGCTAATAATCACCTTAGACAATCACTCTCATGAGCTAAGTATGAAAATTCTCTTATTTAATTCATTGAGGCATTTCATCAAACACCTTGTGTGCATGAAATGCCCTTAGTTCTAGATCAATTTTCTCAAGCCTAATATAGCATTAAAACCATCAAATAAGAGAGGAAACAATATAATTAAGCCCTAGACATCAATAATTAACCAAGAAACCCCATAATCTATCAAGCCCAATGATCCAAAAAGGTTCTACTCACTAATCTTCATGAACCCAACAAATCTCATGAGAAAGATGATGGATTCCATGATTAATGAATAGAAAGATAAAAGATTAAGAAGATTAGACTTAAACTTGCAATTAAATTCAAGATCAATCATACAAAATCATCCAAAATCCTCTAAGAAACCAAAGACCACGTTTTTGTGCCAAGAGAAAGAGAGAAAATAAAGCTTAGATCATGAAAATTAGGTTTTTGGACTATTTAAAGGAAGGTGGGCGAACCGGTTCAACCCGTGACAAACCGGGTATTGACCCGGTCAGATCTGGTCTTGAGTGGGTTCACACCGCACGGACGGTCCGGTGTGCGGGGTTGGTGTGGAGATGAGGCACAACACCGGTCAAGACTCAGTTGGTGTTGGTTTGGACGCCAGCCAGAAATTTCCTTGCTAAATCTGCTGTATCTTTCGGACTACAGATCAGAACGACTTAAAACCACCTCCATACGACAGCTAGCTCAATTGTCTACAACTTCTATGAAGATCTCCAAAGCTAATTCCCATCGGAGACCCTTCGTCTGGCCAGATCTTTGAGACACCTCGACTGGCTTTGATGAGATAAGTGTTACACCGAGTGGTTCGGTCGGTGTTGTGGATCGGTGTAGCACCTGGGTTTGTGCACCGGACGGTGTAGGAGTGGCATAGGTCGGTGCTTAGCTTCTGTTCTCACACCGGTCCGTTGCACCGGACGGATGGAACGGTGTAGATGCATGGTTGAGCGGCCAGGCAAACACTCCTTACACTACAAGAAAACAAGTTGTTTTCCGACGGCCAAAATTATGTCGGAAATTTCCGACGGATTTCTGACGGGAATTGGACGAAATTAACATCCGTCAGAAAACAGGACCCGTCGGAAATCCGTCGGAAATTTCGACAGATTTCCGATGCCAATGATCCGTCAGAAACAAACCGACGGATTTTCGACAGATGATGTAGCCGTTTGACGTTGCCGACGGATTTCCGACGACGACCATCCGTCGGAAACATTCTGACAGATTTCCGACGGGTGTCCGACGGATTATAGCCGTTTGAAATAATATATACGTTACATAGCCGTTTGAATATAGCCGTTAAATCCGTTAGAAATCTGTCGGAAAACGCGTACAATTTCCTTATAAAAACGTATCCACCCTCTCATTTACAATCACAAAAAAAAAACCTCTCATCTATAATTCCTTACAAAAATGTCTTCTTCAGATCCTTATAATTATTTTCGATCATGGATGGACAAGCCTCATCAAATTCCGGACACGGGCCTAGTTACGGAAGAATTCAGAGAAGGTATGCAGGAATTCGTGGCATTTGCGGCTAAGCAGAAGAAAGCGAGAAAACCGGTAAAATCTACTGCCCTTGTACGAATTGTCGGAATCGTAGATTAATCGTGATAGATGAAGTATGGTCACACCTTTATTGTCATGGGTTTGTGCCGGGTTACAAGATTTGATATTATCATGGAGAAAATGATACAATGGTTGATAATTATGCTAGTACTAGTGAACAATATATTGGGGATAGCGGTAGCTTAGAAGAACCTGCAATGGAAGTAGAAAGCATTGTAGGTCATGTTCAGATGGTGAACGATGCATTCCGTAAAAGTATGCCATCGGTTGCTGAGTATGGAGATAGAGGGGAAGAACCTAACGCAGAAGCTTGAAAATTCTTTGATATGTTAGACGATGCTAAAAATCATTTATATGATGGGTTTAGAGGTGAACATTCCCCTTTATCAGCTGCAACTAGGATGATGGGTATAAAGACAGATTTCAATTTGAGTAAGGACTGCGTGGATGCAATCGCTGATTTTGTGAAAGACATTTTGCTAGAAGATAATCTTGCACCGACATCATACTATGAGATACATAAACTTGTTGCTGGGCTAGGATTGCCGTATCAGATGATAGATGTATGCATCGACAACTGTATGATATACTGGAGAGAGGACGCATGCCGTTCGACATGTCGTTTTTGTCGCAAACCTCGGTATAAGGAAACAGGTGGAAGAGTGTCAGTTCCATATAAACGGATGTGGTATTTGCCGTTAACAGAGAGATTGAAGAGGTTATATCAGTCAGAGCGCACAGCGGGAGCAATGAGATGGCATGTAGAGCATACAACGGATGGAGAAATCGCCCATCCGTCAGACTACGGTGTATCTACTCAGTCCGGTGATCTTGTATACTATGGTGTCGTACGTGAGATTTTCGATGTTCAGTACCCGGGAATGCTCGGTTTGAGATGCGTTGCATTTTTATGCGACTGGAACGACCCATTAGTAGGAAGCAGTGTGCGACACGACCAATTTGGTGTTACATCACAAGCAGACCAGGTTAGTTTAATTCTTTTATGTTAATTTATTTGTTAGTATATATTTTTGCATTATCGTGTCTAAATTGTTATATGACTTTATTACATGGTGTAGTATGCTATATTCCCTATCCTCGAGTGACAAACAAGCAAGACCCGTGGATTACAGTCACATCGATAAACCCGAGAGGTAGGGTTCATGGGATGTCCGATGATGAACCCCTCCAGCAAAACTCTGTTGGTTTAGGTTCGATCGACCATTCCCTTGAAGTCGACCTTGTTGTTGATTTCACAGTACATGCCGATGATCGGGTATTTGAGGATTCAGAGGAAGAATTTGACGAATTTGGTGAAACTTCCGATTCAGCAGAATCAGATTACTCATCATCAGATTCGGAGTAGTTTTAATTATAAACTTTGCATTGTAAAATATGTATTTGTATTTGAAGTGTAATGTGTAATATATTAGTTATGTGGAACTAGAAACTTAGACATTTGATTTACTAAGTGTAACAAATCCGAAAATCAAAAAAAAAAAAATTGCTAAGTATAATCCGTCGGAAATTTCCGACGGCTTTCCGACGGCTTTCCGACGGATTAGGTTTTAGCCGAGGCGTTCAGTTTTAGCCGAGGGGTTCAGTACCCGGGTTTCAGTTTTAGCCGGGGTAACTGAGTCCGTCGGAAATCCGTCAGACATTTCAGACGGATTATTGAGCATCAGGTTTTAAACACGTTTACATCGTGTTTTACATTTTCCATCTCCAGATCCGTCGGAAGTCCGTCGGAAATTTCCGACGGAATTCCGACGGATATTTTTAAAAATGTTGTTTAGGGTATAGGGTATAGGTTTTTTTGTGGAAATTGTTTACAAACACTTGTATGATGTATATAGAATAGGTTGAACATGTCATATTTCAAAAAAATGTGTTATATAGAATTTAGAAAATTTGATGGAAGTGTTTATATAAGGTATAGTATAAGATATAGTTGATTTATGTTAAATGTATAGGTTTTGATGTTGTATAAGTTATACACTCATGCAAAGTCTTTAACAATGGTGGATTTCTTATTTTTTTAATGAAACATGTACATTAGGGGTCCCTAAATCATATAACCTAAACCCTAAACCCCAAATAAACCCTAAATCCGTCGGAAAATTTCCGACAGATTTCCGACGGATATGAGACATATGACGCGTGTCTGTTGACTGGCCAATAGCAACACATGCAGGGAATATTAATTTCCGACGGACCTTGGTTTTTTCGAGACTGCGGGAAACTGAACCGCCTAAACAAAAAAAATTGAAATTCCGACGGATTTCCGACGGATCTAGCCGTCGGAAATCCGAATATATCCGCGAAACGGTCTGTTTCTCTTTCATTTTTCTCTTTTCTCTCTCTCTCTCTCGTTATGATTTTCTCTCTTCTCTCTCTCCTGTTCTTGCGAAAAAAACGTGACAAAATCCTCAATCTCTCCTCTCAATCCTCTTCTCAAGCCTCAATCGTTCAATCCTTATGGATCCCAACATGTAAGTATCTCTAATTTTCTAAAAATCACTAATTTTCATTGTTAGGTATTAATTAGAATTGTTAGATTAGTATTTATAATTTGTTAGATTTTCGGAATGAAATATTAGGGTTTATGAGATTAGGGAATGGTATTTAGAATTTGTTAGGGTTGTTAGAATTTTTGTATAATTTCGAAAATTAGTATATATAATTTTAGGATTATATAAAACGTTTTTGTAATATTAGGATTATATAAAACGTTTTTATATAAATATTAGGTTGTTAGTTTTGATTTTTAGAAAAATGTTTAAAAATGTTTTTATATATTTTTAGAATTTTAAAAAAACTTTTTGTATATTTTTTGGTTTTAGAAAATTATAATTGAATTTTTCAGAATTTATTACTGATTAAAAACGTTTTTGTAATTTATAATTTTAGATTTAGTAATTTATAAGTTTGTAAGAACGTTTTTGTATAAATATTATTAGAATTATATAAAAAACGTTTTTATAAAAATATTTGGTATAATTATATTAAAAAAACGTTTTTAAAATTTGTTTTTGAAATTTTATGAAATTTAGAAATTTTTTGAATTTTTTGGGAATTTTTGAAATTATTTTGAATTTTGGTTGATATTTGAAAAGTTTTTGAAATTTTTGAATTTTTTGGGAATTTTTGAAAAATTTAAGAATTTTTTAAATTTTTTGGAAATTTTTGGGAATTTTGAAATTTTTGGGAATTTTGAAATTTTTGGGAATTTTGAAATTTTTGGGAATTTTGAAATTTTTGGCAAATTTGTATTTTTCATGACATTTGAAATTTTTGAGATATTCTAAATTTTCGGGAATTTTTTATTTTTCTTCAATTTGCGGATATTTATTTAAACTTTCGTAAGTAGTAACGATTTTATTGTTTTCGCTGGAATTACGAGGAGGCACAACAGTTGGGCGGCGGCTCCCAAGGCCGCTGTTCTCGGGGTTCTCGGGCTACGCCTCCTGGCGGATCGAGCTCCGGAACTCAAATCCCGGAGTCCCGACCAATTTCCGACGTTTACTTCCAATATTTTAGCCGTCGGAATATCCGTTGGAAATATGACTCGTCGGAATTCCGTCGGAAATATATCCGACGTGTTTCCGACGGTGTTCCGACATTTAGTCCCGACCTTACATCCGTCGGAATATCCGTCGGAAACATCGCCGTCAGTAATCCGTCGGAATATTCCGACCCTTTTCTGATGACCAAGTTCCGTCGGAATTGTCCGACGGATATTGATTTCCGACGAACTGGAACCGACAGACAATATCCGTCGGAAATCGCCTGTATTTTTGTAGTGTTAACCATATCTCTCTAACCACACATTCGAATGACCTGAATCTAACTCCAGTAGACAGCTAACTCCTTCCTCTACAACCCTCATGAAGACCCTGGAGGCTGAATTTTACCGGAGACCCTTCGTCCATCCAGGTGTTTCGGACACCTCGGATGAGCTTTGCCCTCTCTTTTGGTCCATTACTCTAATTATCTCCAAACGTCTCCAAACACCTAGAAACACTCCAGATGAATGCAAAAACTCACTAGGACCTAATGAAAATGAATGCTCAAAATGAGACCAAAATGCCAAGAAAGGTATTATTATGCATGCAAATGACACAAAACTCTAAGTAAAATGTATGCTAGATCATGTAAAATATGAAGATATCAGTGTACAAGAGATTTTTGGAAATTCCGGCATACGAAAAAGACGTTTGGTTTCGAACATTTGCGGTAAGTTCGAATTTATTTAATTTTTTTTCTATAATTTGAGATTTTTTAAAATCTTTAACTCAATTTCTTTTGTAGCAAGAATTTAATTGGAGGTCTACTGACACGAAAACGGTGGAGACTGAGTTTCTAAAGGAGGCGGCCATGCCATTCTCCTGCAACATGTACGAGTGGAAGCAAGTGTGGAGAAAGGGTGGAGATAAGCCAAAAGGCTTGAACGCGTCCGTGTGGAAGGACTTCATTCCGTACTGGGAAGCCCCTGACACCGTAGCTCTCTCAAAGACTAACTCGGGAAATAGGAAGAGTCCCCAAAATGGGAGGAGGATGTATATCCACAACAACGGGGCGACCAGCTTAAAAAAAACTGAAATTGAAATGGTAAGTATTTAGGTGTTTTTAGTTATTTCCAAATTTTGTTTTTAATATATTAACGGTTTTAGTTATTTTCTAGACGCTGGAAGACGGCGAACCTCCGAATCACTTAGAGGTGATGGAGAGGGTGCACACCAACAAGAAGACCAAACATATTCAAGATGGTGTCGTCAGTGAGATCGTCAGAAAAGTGAAGAGGGTGAAGGAAGACCTCATAACCAATAGATCGGAGGACGGCTGCAGTGATTCCAACGACCTCCCTTGGGTTGAAATCAACCGTCTGGTGCTTTCGATAAGTACTAACTATAGATTATCATTTAAATATAGATAATTATTTCTTATGTTCTACTGTTTTGTATTGTTTTTGTAGGAGATACCCGTCAAAAAGGTCGTCGGCCAGGGTTGGGTAAGGTTGCGATCAGCGACGACGCAACTTCTTCGGCCGGTTTCCCGATGGATGAAGACATTATCCGACAAAATGATATATCATGGTTTTTACCCCTTTTAAGCCATGATATAGGTCCGTTTTATAGAGTCTTTCTACTATTTTGTAGTGTTTTAGAGTCTTTTACAGGTTTTAGCACGTTTGGAGCATAATTGGAGATATTGGAGCTTTTTGGAGCATTTTGGAGCAAAACAGAAGCTCGTGTAGCTGAGTACCCGATTTAGAGTCTCAGTATCGATCGATACTGCCTAGTATCGATCGATACTCACTGCATCAAGACGGGTCGCGACTTTTGTGAAGAGTTGAAGAATTGCAAAATTGCCCAGAAGACTCTATTATTTACAATTTAGCCCAAAACGTGTTTTAGGAGTTTTAATTAGGTTTTTAGTCAATTTGGCTAGGGGAATTCAGATTACACTTGATTTGGATTCTGAGTTTTGTGAGAGAGCTTTTCGGAGGGAGACAAGTCTGA
>PKMM01025404.1:145874-176618 GCA_002933915.1 Eutrema heterophyllum
TTACCTGACAGAACCTAGAGTGAGCAAAATAACTATTCGCAAAGAGATTTGGTTTAGTTGTTTTGTGAACAAATCAAACTTGAACTAAAAGCTGGTTTAGACTTTAGGATTCGCAAAGAGATTTGGAATTCTAGGATTTAGACTTAGATAGTTTTCGCAACGAGAGTTGGTTAGCTATACTTTAGTGATTTGAGTTCAAGAACCGCACTAAATCTGAATCATGTTAGTTAGTTTATCTACATTCATTGAATTTCCTGAGAAATACCATGAGCCTATCTCCTTTCCAATTTATTCACAACTTGTTTAATTTACGCACTCGCATTTAATTTCATTGTTTGGTTTAGCTTAATTCGGATCTATATAATCTATTGCATGAATTCTGGAGTTCTTGTGTTCGACCCCTACATATACTACAATAACTGCTTTAGTACTATTAGGGTATTAATTTGAGCATATCACCGAGCCTCGGTCCCTTCTCACCTTCTGCCCGAACCTCCTTCTCTCTCTTTTCTCCATCACCGACGAACTCTGTTTATTTCTCTCTTTCTCACGTTATTCTTCTTCTTTTCTCTATGTTTTTTTTCCTCTCGGCCTCCTCACATCTCTCCTTTTAATCTCTTGTCGTCTTAGATTTAGGTTTTTTTTTTATTGGTTTATGTATTTTAATGGATTTAGAAATCTTTGTAGAATTTTTAAATTTTTGTAAAATTTACTGATTTTCAAATTTTACATGTGGATTTTAATTAGTATTTGTAAATTCGTAGGTTTCCCCTCGGATATGAGTGGGGGTTATTGGTTCATGATTTTTAATGGATTTGGTAATTGCCGGACATGTTACCTGAGGACAATGTGCTTCACACATCTTTGTACGAAGTGAAGAGCCTCTTGAAATATTTTGATATGTGTTATAAAAAGATTCATGCTTGTGTTAATGATTGTTGCCTATTTAGAAAGAAATACAAGAAGCTCAACAATTGTCCTAAATGTAAGGCTTCACGATGGAAGATTAACATGCACAATGGTGAAGTAAAGAAAGGTGTCCCACATAAAGTATTACGGTACTTTCCAATAATCCAACAGCTGAAGAGAATGTTCAGGTATGAGGAATGGCCAAGGACTTAAGGTGGCATTTCAGTAACAAGAGCTCTGATGGAAAACTCTGTCACCATGTAGATTTTGTGACATGGGATCAAATGAATGCCAAATACCCTTCCTTTGCCGCTGAAGAAAGGAACATACGGCTTGGACTTTCCACATATGGATTTAATCCATTCGACATGAAAAATACTATGTATAGTTGCTGGCCTGTTTTGTTAGTGAACTACAATATGCCTCCTCACCTATGCATGAAGAAGGAGAAGATTATGCTTACATTGTTGATTCTTGGTCCACAACAACCTGGTAATATTATTGATGTATACTAAGAATCCCTCATAGAGGATCTAAACCATCTGTGGAACGTGGGAGAGTTAACATATGACGCCTATAGTAAAGATACTTTTACTGTTAAGACAATGCTTCTTTGGACTATTAGTGATTTTCCTGCGTATGGAAATCTTGCAAGCTGCAAAGTGAAGGGTAAAATTGGCTGTCCTTTATGTGGGAAAAACACATATAGTATATGGTTAAAGTTTAGCAAAAAACATGTGTATATGTGCCATAGAAAGGGTCTGCCTCCAACACATAGTTATCGGGTAAATAAGTCATGGTTTGATGGAAATGCTGAACATGGGAGAAAGGGAAGAATATTAACTGGCCATGATATTTCCCAAAACTTGAAGAATTTGAAAAATGATTTTGGGAATTTGAAAGAATCTGCAAAGAAGAGAAGGAGTGATTGTATCGGATTAGGATCTGATAATGAGGATGTATCCAGTGAATCAGAGGAAGAGGAAGAGGAAGAAATACAAGTAGATGAGGAGGAGTTATCAAGATGGAAGAAAAGGTCAATCTTTTTCAAGCTGCCTTACTGGGAGGTATGTTCTACTGTCATGAAATTGTTTTTTTTTCGTTTCCAGATTTGATCAATTATGCCTTGTTTAACTATGATTTTGTTTACTGTATTTGTATTGGTTAGGAACTCCCGGTAAGGCATAACTTAGATGTAATGCATGTGGAGAGAAATGTGGCTGCAAGAATTGTTTCTACATTGTTGCATTGTGAGAAATCAAAGGATGGTCTAAATGCTTGCAAAGATCTGCAAGATCTTGGTATTAGGAAGGATTTGCACCCAACAATCCAATGAAAAAGAACATATCTTCCCGCAGTAACTTGGTCTTTGTCAAACACAGAGAAGAAAATCTTTTGTAAGCGTCTCTTTGACTTTAAAGGTCCTGATAGACACTGTTCAAATATATCGAGAGGGGTATCATTAGAGGATTGTAAGGTAACATGACTCAAATCACACGATGATTACCACGTCCTGATGCAACAACTTCTCCCGGTTGCACTTAGAGTTTTATTACCAAAAGGTCCTAGGATATGTATTTTACGCTTATACCCATTCTTCAATCACTTGTTGTGTCAGAGAGTTAATGATAGAGAGCAGATTTTAGTAATGGAAGCTGAAATTGTTGAAAATCTTTACATGTTTGAAAGATTTTTTCCTCCTAGCTTCTTTGATATCATGGTGCACTTGACAATACATCTAGGAAGGGAAGCCAGACTAGGTGGACCAGTCCATTTTAGATGGATGTACCCATTTGAGAGGTATAACTTAATTATATTGTGTTATATTTTAAATTTTGTATCTTCTAAAGTTGAGTGTTTTGTTGCTAATCTTCATTTTTCACACTATTCAAGTATATGAAAGTTCTGAAAGACTTTTTGAGAAACCTTGCAAGACCAGAGGGTTGTATTGCTGAGTCCTATCTAGCAGAAGAATGCATCCAGTTCTGTAGTGATTTTTTGAAAAAGACAACAAGTGTAGTGGAAAAATTAGATAGAAATAATGAGTATGAGAACAACTCTATCTTAGAGGGTCGTCTGATATCCGCAGGCACTGCAATTACTCTGACTGAAATGGAGAAGAAAATCGCCCATCTTGCCGTCATTCACAATATGGCTGTCGTGGATCCTTATGTGGAATAAGTTCCATCAATTTTCTATTTCAATTGTCATTTCTATTATGAATAGCAAGCTGATTCTTTTTCTTTTTCTTTTACAAGCAAGCACTTGCAGCATCTACAAGACTCTAACGCAAGATGTAGACGTGATGCATTAGTGTTATGGAGTATGCATACGCAGAACTTTGCAGCTTGGCTAAAAGAACATGTAAGTTATATCTTCTCTGCATTTTAGATATTGAGGTATGTTTATCTCTGACTTTTACATTTGTTAGGTACCTATTGATTTAGACGACTATGGAGAAACACTTAAGTGGTTGGCATATGGTCCACGTATTAGTGTAAGGTCCTATACTGGATATATAGTGAATGGGCAACGGTTTCACACAAGCTCAGTTCATAGGCAAAGTCAGAATAGTGGGGTTTATTATGAGGCAACGACAGTCTGTAGATCTAGTGCAAAAGACACTTCACAAGTGGTTGATTTGGTAGCATACTACGGCATAGTCACTGTAATCATCTTGTTAGATTACAATTTTTTTATGTTCCTTTATTCCGGTGTCAATGTGTAGTAAGAGGTAATAGAGTGGAAGTAGAAGATGGCTTCACTCTTGTTAATCTGAATCAAAGTCAAGTATCCTTTTTGAGAGATCCATACATATTAGCTTCTCAAGCAAAGCAAGTGTTCTATTCATCAAGTTGGTATGTTGTTATGAGAGGTCATTCAAGAATATACAGTAAGGAAGATGTTCAAGTTGGAAATGCAGATATTGGGCCATTGCCATCAGATGTTGACATAAATGTTGACATGGATGAAGCTGAAAATGCCCGAACTGATTGTGAAGGCATATATGTGTGAAATGTAGCTTCTTGATCATTTTTATTTTTTGTTTTCTATGCTTTTTTCTGATGTCTGGTTGTTGCATTGTGTGTTTGTTAGTCATGTTGTTTTGGTGTAATGTCTTCTTGATCATTGTTGTGTTTGTTAGTCATGTTGTTTAGTCGTAGAGTTTTGGTGTACTGTCTTATATATAACTCATTGTTGTGTAATTTTTTTCAGGTGAATTAAAATGGCAGGACGTCCAAAGAAGAAGGGTCACTACAAGAAAACACAATTTTTTCGACCACCAAAATAGTCACAAAATTGTCGCAAATGACTCATTTGCGACCATTTTGGGACTAAAAAAAGTAGTCGCAAATATTTCGTCGCTAAATAAAATGGTCACAAAACAGTCGCTCTTTTGCGACTAATATGTGACACCCATTATCAGTCCTAATTTATAAACTGATTTGCGACTACTTGTAAAAACAATAATTAAAAAAAAATCAAAAAAAAAAATCAAAATTTTTTTTTTATTTATTAATTTAATTAATTTACAAAAATGAAAAAAATGAAAAAAAAAAAAAAGATCGAAGATCTTCTCTCGCCGATCTGCTCCTCCGCCTGGCCAAGATCTGCTAAACACCACCGCCGCCCGGCGCCGATCTGCTCCTCCGCCTGGCCAAGATCTGCTCAACAACGAACCACCCTCGGAACAACCAACCACCCTCGGAGCAACCGCCACATCTCCTCCACCACGAACCACCCTTGGAGCAACCACCACGCAGCCCATCGGAGCAACCACCACGCGAGGCACGAACGGCGGCTGGAGAAGAAGAACCCTTGCCGGCGGCCAGATCTGCTCCTCCGGCCAGACTCGCGGGTCCTCTGGCCAGAATCGCGGGCGCCACCGTCCTCGCCTCGTTGCAAGGTACATAGAGCATCTCCGCGACGAGGTGAACCCAGATTCGTAAGCATCGGATTTGGAAAAAACAAAGAGTTAGATTAAAAAGAGTTAGATTAAAAAAGGAAGCGAAGGAAGAGGAAGAAGAAGAAGAAGAAGAAGAAGAAGATCGTAAGAAGGAGAGAGTGAAAGAAAAAGAAGAAAAAAAAATCAATAAAAAAATAAAAATAAAACAGTTTAAATCCTCCATTGTTGGATTAAACCAATCAACGGTGGAGGATCTCGATCTTCGTCACAAGAAACTAACTAATGAGAAGCTTTCATTATTTTTGTCATTTGGTCGCAAATTAGTCGGAAATTTGGGACTATTTTGTGACTACTATTAAAAAAAATCGACTAGGGTTGCTAAACAGTCCCAAATTTGAGACCATTTTGTGACAATCAAAAACTTTTACCCTAAACCCTAAATTTTAAGAACCTAGAAGGTTTGAATAAAATTTTACAATGATTTTGTGTATCTAACAATTCAAAAATATGTTAAAACTTAAAAATAAGTAAATATTGAGAGAATTTTATCTTTCAAAATCATTCCTTATCAAACACATGTAACACTTAGTAGATGTTATGATTAGATTGAAATTTTTGTAATTGTTATATTTTTTGTTTATTATTTGATATTCATGTGTAAGATCTAGTTTATAATTTAAGATTTATAGTTTATGATTAAGGGTTAGAGGTTTATGGTTTAGAATTTAGGATTTATAAAAAGGATTATAAATGATCATATTTAAAAAAATTGTAAGTTTTGAATTTTTTTGTATATTATTTGATGTTTATGTGTAAGATTTAGTTTAAAATTTAAGATTTAGATCAAATTTATGATTAAGGGTTAGAGGTTTAGGGTTTAGGGTTAAGGGTTTGTGGTTTGATTTTAGAATTTATTGATTTCTATAAAAAAAATCAAGTGGAGTTGCAAATTACTCCCAAATTTGGAACTATTTTGTGACTACTATTAAAAATTAGTCGCAAATTAGTCACAAATTGGTCATAACACCTGGGTTTGCAAATTAGTGTACATGTTACCCTAAACCCTAAACTTTAAGAACATATAAGGTTTTATCACTTTACAATGATTTTGGGTATATAGCTGTTCAAAAATATATTTTACAATTTAAGATTTAGAGTTTATGATTAAGGGTCAGAGGTTTAGGGTTTATAATTTAGGATTTATAAAATGATTATATTTTAAAAATTGTAAGTGTTGAATTTTTTTGTATATTATTTGATGTTTATTTAAAAAAAATCGAGTAGAGTTACTAAACCGAAGCAAATCAGTCACAAATTTGGGACTACTTTGCAAGTCCTTAAACAGTCGCAAATTTGAGATCCTTTTGTGACTCCTCTGTTTCGTCGCTAATTTGCGACTGTTTTTTCAGTGCATTGCGAGTAGTCGCAAAGTAGTCGTAAATTAGTCACACTTTCGTCCCACTTTTTTGCGACAAAAAAAAGAGTCACAAAAGTTGGTCACAAAAACTGTGTTTTCTTGTAGTGGGTGGAAGAAAAAAGAATAAGACGATTGCGGATGTCAATGAAGAGGCGGAATATGTGGGTACTATGGAACCCATTCATGTAGAAGATCAGCAGGTTTTAGAAGAAACAGAGCCTGAAGCTGAAGTGTCTAAGAAAAGACTGAATGAGGAAGACCCTGAAGGTAAGATTGAATTGTCTGAAGATCTTGACCGTCCAGTTGAACCTAAGCGTAAGAGACAGCGAGGACCAACAAAGAAGAAAAAAATTGCCAAGGATCCAAATACTCAAGAACGAGTTGACTTCACTAACACAGGAGAACCTGTTGGTCCAGGATCAGTGAAGTGTCTAATTGATAGTTGATAGTTGTCATAATTGAACACGTACCTGTCATAATTGATAGTTGGAGGAAAATTACTGAAGAAGTCAAAACCATTCTCTGGAAATATGTCCAGGTTACCTTTTCTTTACATTTACATCAGTCCATATGACTTATATCAATTTGAGTAATTTTATGTTTTTTTTGGTAACTGAATGCAGGCAAGGTTTGAACATGATGAAGAGTATCAAAAGACTGATGTGCGTAAGCAGATGGGATGTTTGTGGAGGTCATCAAAATCACGCCTAGTCACCCAGATTAATGAAGCTAAGAATAACCAACAGAGGATGAATCTGCGACCTAAGAATGTTAATCCAGTTGAATGGCGTAAATTTGTCAAACTCAAAACTAGCCCAGCCTTTAAGGTATTCACTTGGAATAAATTTTTTCAAATTGGATAGTAGATTATATATTAACATTCATCTGTTAGGTTGTGAGTGATATTTATAAAGAAAGAATGCGCAAACAGATTCCTCATACCTTTAGCCGTAGAGGAATGGTTAGACTGACATAAGATATGGTAAGCATATATAGTAGCTACATATATGTTGTTCCTTATTCTGAGCCTACTTTGAAATATCATCTCTTATGAATTATATTTTGTTTTTTCATAGAAAAATGAAAGTGCTAACGCATCTGAAGTGACAAGGCTAAAGGTCGAGGTCAAGTCGCGTACCAAAAAGGATGGTACATGATATACTCATATTTTACATGTTCTAACATGCATTTTACTTAGAGTTTTGTGTCATTTGCATACATAATCATGGTTTTGTCTTGCATTTAGGTCCCATTTAGAGTTTAGGACATTTGCATTAGGTCCTAGTGAGTTCTTGCATGTTTTGGAGTGTTTCTAGGTGTTTGGAGATAATTGGAGTAATGGACCAAAAGAGAGGGCAAAGCTCGTCTGAGGTGTCCGAAAAACCTGGACGAACGAAGGAGCTCCGATCAGATTCAGCCTCAATTATCTTCATGAGAGTTGTAGCCAAGTGAGTTATCTGTCGACTGGAAGTGGTTTGATGCCATTCGAACATGTATTCCAGGAGATATCGTGGTTTTACCGAATGCATATCCGTCTGGCCGCTAGATCTACACCGACCGACCACAGGTCCATGCAACGAATCAATGTCCAGCCAGAAGCTAAGCACCGATTTGTGGCAAGTTTTACACCGACCCGTTGCGTCCCATGTGTTTGCTGCTTGGCTGAAGAAGAAGCCCACACCGACCGACCACGAAACCATGCAACAAAGCGGTGCACAAACCCAACACTTACACCGGTTTGTTGCACTGACCGGTGGCCGAGCGGTGTGACCACCGCCTTTTACGACCCACTTCAACCAGGTCGGTACCCGGTTTGTCCCGGGTCAACCCGGTTCGCCCACTCCTTACTATAAATACTCTAATCCTAATTTTCTTAGTTTTATCTCTTTTCTTATGCTAAAAACCTCTCTAAGTGTGTTCTAAGTAATTTGTAAGAGAGATCTTGATTTTATTTATGCAATCTAAGTTTTAGTTTCTTAATCTCTTCTAATCTTTCATCTTTCTATTCATTAATCATGGAATCCATTATCTTTCTCATGGAATTTGTTGGGTTCATGAAGATTAGTGAGTAGAACCTTCTTGGATCATTTGGGCTTGGTAGATTAGGGGGTTTCTTGGTTAATTCTTGATGTCTAGGTCTTAATTATATTGTTTCCTCTCTTATTTGATGGTTTTAATGCTAGATTAGGCTTGAGAAAGTTGATCTAGAACTAAGGGCATTTCATGCACACAAGGTGTTTGATGAAATGCCCCCAATGAATTAAATAAGAGGATTTTCATACTTAGCTCATGAGAGTGATTGTCTAAGGTGATTATTAGGTAATAGAACTTGAGTTTAATGGTTTCTAATTACTTATTTCACAAATGAGAATTTGATCTTGATTTGGTAATTAGCGAAGTGATTAGTGCTAAGAGATTAAATTAATCTTGATTAGTGTTCTAAGATTAAGGAAATGCTCTTTTGTGATTATGTTGACATCATTGATTAGCTTAAGATTCCTCCAATCAATCTTCTTTTAATCATTGTTAATCTCGTTTAGTGCTTGTCTTTTTTTTATTTGCTTTCAATTACATTAGGTTGCTAAATTAAAACAAAAATCTCTTTGGTTTGTTTAGCTTAAGCGATTTCTTGCATTCTTAGTGTGTTGTTCTTGTGCCTCCCTTGGATTGATCCCTAAATACTACAATGATGGAGTGTTTGGGTAATTGATTTGGATACACACAATTATCCTTCATCAGTACACCAGTGAATACGAATGCATCTGAGAAGTTTGTAAGTTGTAAATTTTACTGAAGAATGACTTTGGATTTGGTTTCTTTTACATATTAGCCTCTGAAGCTGTATTTTGTGTTTGGTAGAGAAAGGCAGCTGAGCTGGTTGATAGGGATGCTCCATCAACTTCAGTAAATCCAGATGAAGATACACTTAGCCTACTTTTAGGACCTGATAATCCTGGTCGGCTTAGGGCAAAGGGTAGAAGCATGAGTAAGACCAAGCTAGCTTGTTTCCAAGTGAAGCACAAGTGTATGGCTGAAATGCAAGAGAAGCAAGTTCAATTAGTGCAACAGGTTAATCAGTTGCAAGATGAAATTGCCAGAATTTGGAACCAGGTTAGACAATTCTCTATTTATACAGTAAGCAGATGAGGTATAACATAAATTTTGACTTTGTTTTTTATGTTACAGAGACAAGAACCAGAAGTGGGTGAAAACTCAGCTACAAAAGTAAGTAATTTAGATCAAATCAAGGAAGTATCCTAATTTTAAATTATGGCATTTTTTCTAATCAATATTTTGTAGAGTGTGAACAAAAGATCACAGCCTAAGTGTGTGTTGATTGATTGGTCTGGTACTGATGAAAACGTTGCTGAGGGGCGTATTGTTTCTTCTGATCCGGAAGACAAAGTGAATGACACTCGCTTAGGCCCTACGGATGTTAAAGTCTTGGTTGACACTGCTACCAAACCATATGCATTTCTTTGGAGACCTGCAACTAACATGTTTAGAGTTGAGGAAGCTGTTGGAGAGATGATTGCATGGCCTGCCTCTAAATGTGTTATTTTAGACCACGAGCTCTAACCAGAAGACATTGCGCCTACGGTAAACTTTATTTTCCAGAATCATAGTAGTAAGCTTATAAATGAGTTGGTTTTTGATGAGTATAGGATTAGTTTGAATCATGATCTTCTGAATGTGTTTGACATGGCTCAAGAACAAATTCTTTGAACAAATGCAAACTACTGGATTTGTTTTCAGATGATGTAGTTGTTGCTGAAGGCCGTTGTCAGACACAAGAGGAAAAAACATTGGTTAATGGACTTCCTCTCGGACCAAAGGTAGTTAAAGTCTTTGTGGATGTAGTACTTGAACCTGAAACATTTATATGGAGGCCTACGATGGATATGACATACCTTGAGGACTGTGTGATGCATTTTTTAGCATGGCCTGCCAATAAAGTTGTTTTTGAAAACCCATAGATGCAATAGGTCAGAAATCTCCTCTTCAAAATTCTCAAGCAACTGATCAAGCATCAGGTGGAAAATCTGCAGCATCAGGTCCAAAATCTGCAGCAACAAGTACTAAATCTCCTATTGAGTAATCTCTAGGAACAGGTCCAAATTCTGCAGCAACAGGTTGTAAGTCTCCTGTGAAGTCTCCAAAATCTCCTCTAAAGAAAACTCAACTCGCTTCACAATCCCCCTCTTCGAAGATCTCGGGTAAATTTTTTGGATATGTTATGAAGTTGATTCTGGTTATTATTCTCACTATATTAACTGGTTTATATTGTAAACATGGCAGCGTAAAAATGGAGCTCAAGTTATCAAGCAATATCAGAAGATAAAGCTGATGGATATTAGCGGAAGGAAGCGGGTTGTCGCTGAAGAACGATGGCATTCAAACGACCCAGACCAAAAAATCCACTTTGTTCGCTTGGGGCCTAATGCAGCTAGAGTATGGGTAGATATAGTGCATGTAGATGATGCAGCAGTTTGGAGGCCATCTGATGAAATCAAGTATATGAGAGATGCACATGGTTCATCTATTGCATGGCCAGAAGATAAATTGGTCATCTGTTGAATTTAAGAAACTAGGTAAGTGTTGTAATTAGTGTGATGCTTACTTTGGTTTTAGTTTTCTGCTAATGTTATTGCTAAACTGATGTAAGATATGTTTGATTGTTGCAGGAAATGAAGAAACTTTGGTCCAGGTTAGCTAGTTTTATTTATTTTAAGGCTAGGCTACTGATCTTATGAATTTTCTTATGTATTTTGGATTCAGACTTGTGTTATGTTGGATTGAGATTTAGACTTATGTTATGTATGTTATATTGGGATTCAAAGTTATGTTATGAATGATATGATTTCTATATAAAACAGGTTCATGTTTATATTATGCAAAACAGGGTTGGTGTCAAACTTTTCATATAACAATAGATCAATGTCATGAAAACACATAAAATAGCAAAACAAAACTGTTACAATCTTATATCATAGCGAGAAACTTTAGCTCTAGAATAGTGTATTACAACATATTACAACGCTATAACAAAATTAATTATAGCAAGTCCATAAAGCTATTGTAGAAGCATCTATCATAGCAAGAAAAATGGCTTGTTAAATAATTTAATTTAGTTATGAAATAGTTTATTACGGCATAATAAATCGCTATAACAAAATAAATTATAGCAAAACTGTTATGCTATTGTAGAAGCATCTATTATAGCAAGAAACACGAGTTATTAAATAATTTTTACAAAATAACGAAGTGCTGTGACAAAACAGAATAAAGCATTTAAATATTGCTATGGTATAAAAACCTATCATAACATACGGAAATAGGGTGGTACCTACTATAGCTCGCGATGTCCTAGCGTTTGTTAATTAGCTATTAAAACCTTATTATATCACTTTTTCCGCGCTAACAATGTTCATATTTCTTGTAGTGGGTTTAGGTTTTGCAGGCATGGTTCTTCTTCTTTTCTTTGTTTTTTTTCCTCTCTGCCTCCTCACATCTCTCCTTCTAATCTTCTGTCGTCTTAGGTTTAGTTTAGCGTAGTATTTTGAGTTTAAACCCTAGGGTTAAAAAGGTTTTGGGCTTTGTTAGAAAAACACAAACGGGACTAACTCCTTTGGATCTTTTAAATGGACTCTTCGATTGGGTTTGGGTTTTGCAGGCATGGACTTAAATTGGTTAAAACACAATACTTTTGGGGTTTGGACTTCGGCTTTTGCGACACGGTAAGGGTAAGGCTAGAATCTCGGGTCCTGGGCCTCACAAGTTTCATCACTAAACCAGGATAAGGTTAGCATTCTGTTTGAGGCTTTCGTAATGAATTCTTAGATAATAATTGTCGAACAACAGGAAGCCTTAATCTGAACACTTTCACTTCACGGAATTGATCACCATGCATCTACAAGTTTATTTTGTCTTAAATACCAAAGATGAATTAAATTGGACTATTATTTAGTCTTAGAACGATTTTAGAAATCAATTACAAAGGATGACATATTCAGGACAATAAAGATGATATACATATACAGATTGACATATCTACTCTATGTTTCTACGGTTTCTCCTCTGAAATTAATAGTCTGAAAGATAATCAATGAACAGACTTCTCTTTCTCACTTTGTCTCCTTGACAAACTATATGTCGTTGCTCTTCCTGTTTTTCCTCCCGGTTATAAGTCAGAGAAATGAATGATCTTCCAAAGATAGAAGTTAAACTTTTCCATCATATGAATAGGAGCTTTGTATGGAATTTGTATTTAGGGAAGAAGTAGATGAGGATTTGCTGATAGAATTGGTTCCTTTCGAAGGAGAAGAAGAAGGTAGTGGAAGCTTCTTTGGGAGCATTTGTTCCCAGTGGACATGAGGGAATCTTGAAGCCTCTGAGATATGTAGAAGAAGTGAGACAAGAGCCAAGAACATGCACATTTGTCTGCACAAAACAAACGATGTCATCTTAACCGTACGTGTGAATGTGAGTGAAAATGATCAAGTGATTAGAGAGAGAGAGATTATTATGTATAAGAGAAGATAGCGACCAGAATAATGAAGAAGTTGCGCCTAGGTGTTTGGTTTAGAAAAGATGATATCAATTGGCCGACAAGAATGACCACTTTTCATTTCTTTGTTCTAGTTTTATTGTTTCTTACGTATATAGAATAATAGAGTATGCTTAATTTTACACTAAGAATAGTGTCTTTTGGAGGCTGTAAGAGAGCTAATAAGACTATCTTAATCCAATAATCATGACAGCACGAGTGTTGTTTATTTTTTCTAATACAAAGCTAAATAAATTCTTGGAGAGAGAAGAAAAAGCTTTTTGAGAATTGGACAAAAAGTCTTAAAAATAGCACCTTTGACACTTTTGTATCCTCCTCGAGCAACATTGGTGCAATTTTCAATAGCTTATATTCGTTATATGTGGGTGATTAAAAAATATGTATTCGTGTAATGTGTATCTTATAAGCTTATGTGTGCCGTATGTGGTACATAGCGTAATTATTGACAACTAACATTACCTTTGTTGATCAAAAGGTATCAGTTTTTTTTAAGTAGTTTAAACTTCAATTAACTAAATGCAATTTAGGGAACTCCTAGGGACGATCAAAAGACTTCTCATGCAGGGGCGGAGGCACTTGAGAGGGAGGGGGGTCAACGGACCCCTATAAATTCTAATTATCCATAATATTTTTTCATAGTCTATAAGATTGACCCCGGTAAAAAATTTCTACTGACCTCTATATATTTGAAACCCACGTTACTCCAACTGAAAATATTTATTTGACATTTTAAATTTAACCATATCCACATCAATAAGTTATGCCAGATAAAATGAGTTTACAATTAAAATTAAAAATCGTATATTTGTGTCTGTACCCGATTGTTTTTTATGTCTAAGAGTGTTGATTTCTTATAATAAATATATAAAAATTGTGGACTTTTCTTCTTTATTGTTATAATTTTCTGGATAAATGTATTTTTCCGACAGTTATTATATAGCTTAATAATGTTTTTCAAATATACTAAAAAAACTATTAATTTTATCCTCGACACGCTAAGTAATAGGGCCAATAATACATATAGAACTAGAAGTCATTAAACAGAATTAATTTAAAATAAATTATGAATTGTACGGTACTATGTTAACTACAAATCATTTTTAAAATTTGGTTCACTATTAAAAAAATTTGCAAATTTTTTTTTAACGTATATATAAAAATAAAAAAGTTCAAAAGCTATATAAAAAGGTTTTTGTAGTGTTGTTTTAGCATTTTATATTTTATATAATATTGACCCAAGTGAAAAATATTTCTAACTCCGCCACTGTTCTCATGCACCCATCGAGATTATGTATTATTATTATTATTATTACTAAACAATTTCTGTTTTTTTTTTCTCGATTTTGATGGTCCGGTCCTATCATCATCGCACGGGCAAAGATAACATAGCCAATATCAAGATTTGCCTCCAAATGGCCAAACCAAACTTTAGAGATGTTCAGCTGAACTTGAAAAACTTCAAAACAGTAGAAGATCACTTTTTTTTTGTTTTAAGTAGAAGATCACATTGTGCTTAAAAACAATAACGATGTGGAAGTAATCTAAGTGAAAACTTCAATTCAAAAAGTCAAAAGTTTTGTCTCGAACAGTAAAAAGGGAGAAAGGAAAGGCGATTACCTTGGATTCGTTTATCAGATCGGATCCGTTCCTTTCGATGGATCCGCCGGCGGCTCCTCCGACCGGTCACACACAAGATCAAACGAAGAAGACATCATGTCACCCTGGCGTCATCTGCGGTGTGGAAGAATCTCAACTTGGCTCTGCACAAGGAGAAAAAAACAGAACTCGTCTCTGTTTCGCTAGAGAAAGAATCGACGGAAGCTGCTCTGATAGCAAACCAACCTTCGTCACCCTCGTTACAAGAAGCTGAGAGGAAATCCTCTTACGCATCCATGGTCAAAAACAAAGCCGTTCTTCCGAAGTATGAGCTCAAGCATACGGAACGAAACGGAGCAGAAATAGCGATGGTCCCATATGATGTTCTTGATGATGTTCCACTGTGGGAAGATCTATTGATTGGGAGTTTCTTAGCGGCATCCCCTCATGTGGCAAAGGTTCACGTTATTGTGAAAAAAATCTGGCCGTTGAGAGACAAGTCCATAAAAATCGATGTATATGTCATCAACTCAACTACTATGAAGTTCAGAATCCGTGACGCAGGAGTTCGAGCAAGGGTCCTAAGGCGGGGTATGTGGAACATAGCAGACATCCCATTGATCATTTCGAAATGGTCACCAATCATCGAAGAAGCCCAGCCAGAGGTGAAATCTATTCCTATGTGGGTGATGGTTAAGAATGTTCCACACTCTATGTTCTCTTGGAAGGGACTAGGTTACCTTACTAGTCCAGTGGGTGTACCTAAGAGACTCCACCCTGAAACGGAGCTATGCACAAGCTTTGAAGTCGCTAAAGTTTTCGTTGAAGCTGATTTGTCAAAGGATCTTCCAAAATCTTTCAAGTTTCAGCTGCAGGAGGAAGAGGAAGAGAGGGAAGTGGAATTTTTCTACCCATGGCTTCCCCCTAGATGCTCCACTTGCGAAAAATGGGGACATACGGATGACGTCTGTCTTGTTAATAATAAGGAGAAGCAAATTCTTAAAAGACCTACCGAGGAACCAAGTCTCAAGTGGATCGCAAAGGGAAGTTCTAGTGCGTTGGTTATAAAAGACTCAACAGATGGAAATACAAAGGAGGCAAGTTCTGCGGTGGGGTCTGAGGTGAATGAAGGTAATCAATTTCCGGTCTTACCAGAGATACAAATCTTGGCAACAAAAAACAATTCAGAGACATTGAGCGATAGCTTTGGTTCATTAAAAAACCAGAATTCCATGGAGACAAAACAAATACAAAATTCTGAGTTGGAATCTGAAACGAGGGAATCACCCAAACAAGTCGAAGAAGAAAAGTGGTGTGAGGTTTCACCAACAAAAATTGGGAGACATCATGGCCACTCGGAAGAATTGAAAGAAGATGTCTCAGTATCTCCTTCTCGTTTCTCTGTTTTGGAGATTACGGAATCGAAAAATGATGACGAAGAAGAAGAGGAGGAAGGAGAGATTTCACTCGTGGTCGATCTCTTAACTGACCAAGACGAAACGGCAAGAAAGCAAGTGGAAAAGAAAACGAGACCTCCATTACCAAGGGCTACAAAGGGCATACACCGGAATCAAGGCAACTCATCTGTTTCAACATCGAAGGACAGAACTCCTTCTACTTCAAACAGAAGAGTTACCAACAAAAAACATTAATTATGTCAGCGTTCTCATGGAATATGCGCGGATTCAACAAAACCAACAAACATTCCGTGGTTCGAAATTGGGTAAATAACAAATCTCTTCAGTTTGGTTGTTTACTTGAGACAAGAGTAAAGGAGACTAAAGCGTCAAGGATTGTCGCTTCGGTATTTCAGGGCTGGTCTTTTATGTCAAATTACGAGCACCATCGTTTGGGCCGCATATGGGTTTTGTGGAGGGAAAATGTTCGACTCTCACCGGTGTTCAAGAGTGAACAATTGATTACCTGTTCGGTATTGCTGGAAAATAAAACGGAGGAGATTCTAGTCTCATTTATTTATGCAGATAACTCAGTTGAAGGGAGAAAGTCTCTTTGGAAAGACCTGAGAAGTCATCAAGATTCACCTATCTTAAGGAAAAAACCGTGGCTAATCTGTGGAGATTTTAACGAAATCTTAGAAGGGGAAGAGCATTCTGGTTACAACATTTCTCCTTCAACACCATCAGGAATGAGGGATTTCCAAAATCTCGTTAGATATTTTTCCTTCACGGACCTGAGTTCACACGGACCTTTGTTCACTTGGTGAAACAAGCGAGAAGAGGGGCTGGTATGTAAGAAGTTGGATAGAGTTCTGGTGAATGATTCATGGTTAAATTTACAGCCTCAATCTTACTGCGTTTTTGAGGCTGGTGGATGCTCCGGCCATTTAAGAAGTAGAATCATGATAGAGGCAGATGCTACGAGAGGTAGACGGCCATTTAAATTCGTAAATGTACTAACCTCTCTACCACAATTTTTTGATGTCGTGAAGGATTTCTGGGATACTACGGAGAGATTATTCATCTCAACCTCAGCGTTGTTCAGATTCTCAAAAAAGCTAAAAGCATTAAAACCGATCCTAAGAGCTCTTGGGAAGGAGAAGCTAGGAAATCTACCAATGAGAGCGAAGGAAGCACATAAAAATCTTTGTCTAAGGCAGGCAGAAACGTTAGCAAACCCGTCGCCCGAGAAGGTATTGATAGAAGGCGACGCGTACGAAAAATGGCAAAAGCTGGCCGAGTTGGAGGAAGAGCTGCTCAAGCAACAATCTAAGGTCCATTGGTTAAGTATTGGCAATCAAAACAACGTATTCTTCCACAAATCCTGCCAAGTAAGGAAAATGATGAATACAATTCGAGAAGTGACGGACTCCAATGGAGAAGTGATTACGGATGCTGTGGAAATTATAACAGAGGCAGAGCGGTACTTCAAAGATTTTTTAACTCAATCTCCTTCAGACTTTGTGGGGATATCAGTGGAAAGTCTTGAGGGAATTCTGGATTATCGATGCTCAGAGGAAGATAAGGAAAAGCTAGTTATGGAGGTCACCGATGAAGAAATTCGGAAAACATTATTTGCTATGCCTGGAAGCAAATCCCCGGGGCCTGACGGGTACACGAGCGAATTCTTCAAGGCAACTTGGTCTATATTGGGTTACGATTTCACCGTTGCTATCAAGTCTTTTTTCGTCAAAGGCTTTCTTCCAAAAGGAGTGAACACAACAATATTAGCTCTAATACCAAAGAAAGAGTCAGCTACTGAAATGAAAGATTACCGACCGATCTCGTGTTGCAACGTGCTGTACAAGGTCATCTCAAAAATCATAGCCAACATGTTAAAATCACTTCTACCGACCATGATTGGATTAAATCAATCTGCATTTGTAAAGGAGAGACTTCTAATGGAGAACGTTCTTCTAGCTACGGAGTTGGTAAAAGATTACCACAAGGACTCGGTAGCACCACGCTGTGCAATGAAAATAGACATCTCAAAAGCTTTTGATTCGGTGCAATGGAGCTTCTTGTTGAACACATTAGAAGCTCTAAGACTCCCAAGTACTTTTATTCACTGGATAAATCTGTGTGTCTCGACATCATCTTTCTCGGTCCAAATTAATGGTGAATTAGCGGGTTTTTTTAAAAGCGCGAGAGGCCTAAGACAAGGGTGCGCGCTGTCACCATACCTTTTCATCATCTGCATGAACGTCCTCTCAAGACTCATTGACAAAGCCGCAAAGGAGAGAAGGATAGGGTATCACCCGAAGTGTAAAATTCTAAACTTAACTCATCTATGTTTTGCAGATGATTTAATGGTTTTTGTGGAGGGGCATAAACGCTCTATTGAGGGTATTCTGAAAATATTTGCCGAGTTTGGGACGATCTCTGGTTTGCGGATCAGCATGGAGAAATCATCAATATACCTAGCTGGGGTATCAGAAAACATTCGTGAGGAGCTGTTCTCAAGACTACTGCTGACAGAAGGAAAGCTCCCGGTCCGTTACTTGGGCTTACCTCTACTAACGAAAAGAATGTCATCAAGTGATTATTTGCCTCTCTTGGAAAAATATAGAGACAGATTCAGCTCTTGGACAGCACGACATCTTTCATACGCAGGCAGGCTACAACTCATCAAATCGGTGATAGCCAGCACGACAAATTTTTGGATACAAGCCTTTAGATTACCAAATGGGTGCATACAGGAGATCGAGAAGTTATGCAGTGCGTTCCTTTGGTCAGGGCCAGAGCTGAATGGAAGGAAGGCCAAAGTTTGTTGGAGTGAAGTTTGTACTAAAAAAGAAGAAGGAGGATTAGGTATCCGACCCATCAAAATCGCAAACAAGGTATGTTGCTTGAAACTTATTAGGAGAATCCTTTCATCTCAGCCTTCGCTCTGGGTATTATGGATAAAGCAGACGTTGGTTAAGAACTCTAATTTCTGGGAAATCAAAGACGGACATGCCTTAGGCTCCTGGATGTGGAGGAAACTACTCAAGTATCGGGAAGTGGCAAAACGATTCCATAAAGTCGATATTCGTAGTGGTGCTACAACTTCTTTCTGGTTCGATTCTTGGTCGAAGTTAGGGAGATTAAGAGATATCACGGGGAGCCGAGGAACGATAGATCTGGGTATCCCAACCGGCGCAACAGTGGAGAACGTTATCCTACACCATCGTCGTCGAAACCATCGCCATCAGAATCTGAACAGCATCGAAGATGAGATTATGCTCGCTAAACAACAAAGACAAGGATCACAAGCAGCTCAAGACGTTCCTCTTTGGTTGATTGCTGAGAACAAATACAAGACCTCATTCACAACAAAAGGTACCTGGAATCTTATTCGAGAGGAGATAACAAAGGAAGAATGGACAAAGGGAATTTGGTTTAAAAAGGCAACACCGAAATATTCTTTCACGGTATGGCTTGCAATAAAGAACCGGCTCTCAACAGCCGACCGTATGAAGACTTGGATCAGCAGTTACAACTCAGTGTGTATCTTATGCGGAACCATGGAAGAAACAAGGGATCATCTCTTCTTTCAATGCTCATATGCATCAGAAATCTGGGCACAACTAATGCGAAGATTGCTAGGACGAAGGTATTCAAACTCATGGGAGGACATCGTAAAGCTTCTACATGACGGTACTTTCAAAAACTCAACTCTCTTCTTGGTTAGATACTCGTTCCAGGCGACACTCTATCATATTTGGCGAGAAAGAAATGCCCGGAAGCATGGCGACAATGCGCTGCCTCATCAACGTCTTCACAAGCTCATAGACAAGAATGTACGAAACAGGTTAACATCCATAAGAAAGTCAGGAAGTTCAGCTTACGAGGACGGAATGAGGGTTTGGTTCTCAAACCGTCCGTAATCTGTTTTGGATCTCGAGTACGGCTATACTATGTATAAGCTTTCATACGTTTAAGCTTTCTCCTTCTCGCATCCTCTATTACTTCAGTTAATCAACACTTCAGACTCTTGCTTAGGTTTTTATCAAACAACGTTTCACACCTGTTGTAAAAACGTTTTTTTGGTTGAATAAATTTTACATTCGATTCAAAAAAAAAAAAAAATAACGATGTGATATACTATGGTGAAATTGGTTTTGGTACACCAAGTCAAATCTTCGAAGTTATTTTTGATACCGGAATGCTACGGATAGATTTTCTTTCGTGAACCAATTCGTGCGATTTTAGTACCTTTCTGCCACTCAGCTTGCTAAGTTAGTTTAACTTTGAATCAAACCCTTGCTACTTAGTTGTTGGAAAACCAATAAGTAATATAATTGTAACTCTCGATCTATGTTGAGGGATTCCTTAGTAAAGATGACGTAACAGTCGGTCATGAATAAACAGTAAGATTCATCATCCATATCATTAAGATAAGTTTTTTTTTTTTTTTGTTAAAGACCATATCATTAAGATAAGTTATTATAATGTTTTTCAATCTTCAGGAAAGCATAGAGGCTACGGGGGGAAATGATGAACTTACTTTGAATTTACAGTTCTCGATGGTATTCTAGGGTTGAGATTCCAAGAGATTTTTTGTGAGGGATTCTAACATAGGAAGGCTTTAGTTTCTTTTTTAATAAATATTTTGGTTTTCAATCTGATTTTTCTTTTTTGATGTGTTTCGCATTTTTTTTGTTTCAGTATTTAAATATCTCTTAGCTTGTAGCAAAGAAAACATCTTATTAATATTTTTAATTGAAAACAGATATTTTTTTTTGGTGGATTTCAGAGTTTTAGTTTTTAAGTTCGTCGCTTGCAAACTTCATTTTGATTTCATTCTATACTTAGCGTTTGTTAAACCTAGTGATTTTCGACTACGTCAGGTAGTATCAGAGCAGATTTTCTCCTCATCTCTTTTTCGAAACTTTATCAGTCATGGGAGTTAAATTAACCGTTGAATAAAACAAATCTTGAGGGTTTCACAGCGACTATTTGATATCCAGTTATCTTAATGTTTTCATTCGCTTGAGTGATTTTGTCGTGCTTTTAACGGTTTTGTGTTTTTGTGGAGTCTATAGTATTTTCATATTATTTGGACAAAAAGGACAAAAAAAGAAGAGTAAAACGAGTTATTTGACAATTTTGAAGCCTAATATGTCAAGTATTCGTTTAAGGATGTCCTATCGATGGATCAAACTAAAACTTGGATTCAAGATAGACAAAAGCGTTAGTTTTCATTGGAAGTGTTTGAAGTAAATAATCAAGAGTTATGACAATTTTCATAAAGACAAGTCAAACAGTCTCGCAGAATAAGCAAGAGCAGAATGAAGTTCAGACGGCGCGGGTCTCAGCTCCCCGGCATCGTGACTGCGGTACAGACCCGCTGGACAGCCTTTTGGTCTGTTACGAGGCCCAAACTTTTCTTTGTCAACAACGAGAAGTCCTAACCGACCAAGAAGAAGATGAAGATGAAGAATACCAAAAAACTAGTTTCCTATAAACTCGGGAATGAGTCTTATAATCCTAAGAGAAATAGGAAACTGAAACTAAAACTAAAAGGAAATGAACAGTAATTAAGGAAAACTGAAAATGGAAAAGTAACAAAACTCTAACATAAATCATAATTGTAAAGGGAGAAGATGTAAGCTACATCAGAGTTGAAGGCATATCTGAGTTGGAGTTTTAATAGAGAGATCTCAGCCAAATCTGAGCAAGTTATCTCAGATCTGTGGTGGTTTGGAACTGTGGATATGTCGGAGAAGCTATAGTATCCGGCAGTGTGTAAATTGGAGTTACACTAAACGTTATTCACGTTGCTTCCTACACAAGAAAAAAAAGAAGCTGCCCCAAATCCGTGCTAAGTCTGAACTCAAACTTATCACAAAGGATTTGGAGGCAATTTTCTGACGTACCATAACGAGTTAGATCTCGATCAAAGTGTCTATAGAATGATCTCGGTAAATTGAATCCACTGCAACTAACAACTTGTTGATCGAAGTTAATCTTCATCCTCAAATCGCTTTGGAAGCTGGCCTAAATTATTCGAATCTGCATAAATTCAGAAAATAGTTCTGCCACACAACTTCAAGGGAACATTGTGTTTGCTTCTTGTCATAGCCTTAGACTGGTGATAGGCGTAGTGGTAACCATGTGTGTGGTGAAACTTTGGTGTGCTTTCAGTGAGTAATCCAAATTATTCATCCCTCTTACTTCTTTTCTCGTTTGTAAGTTATTAAGTCAAGAGTTACGATTCAAATGGTGTGTGCTTTGATGGATAATGCGTTTTAGGAGCAGAGCAAAGGTAGAAAACACTGTCATAGCCTGTGAGACAGTGACGGGTTTCATGATACGATGTCATGTCTTAGTCAGTGTGGCGAAAGGACGGATATTACATAAACTCTATCGTGTAAGATGAGGAGGCACCACCTATGCCACATCAACTCCGACAGCATCGATAGCAAATCCGATTCTGACATTGATACGGCTGGAAAGAGTACATCCCTCGTGAGGATGGCACTTGTGATGCAGCGGCATCGTGCTTAATTGCGTGGCAAGGAATAGAGTAACGATCGGCTTTATTGTTTTAGTAATTTTCCATATTTCTATTAATTTATTATTTTCCTTTTTCTTAGATAGAATCAACGTGGCTTTCAAGTCAATCCTCTAGGGTTTTGGCTTTACCTAAGGTCGTTGGTGACCATGCCTATGTAAGGCTTTGTTTCTCGTCTTCGTCAGACAGCTTTTGATAATTAATAAAACGAGAGATTTCTCTTAAACCTTTTCTTGATTCGATTAACTTCATCAAAACAGGAAGCCGGTCTCAAGCGATTCTTCGAGTCCTTTGATTGAGCGAAACAGGTCTCTAGAGATTCATTGAATCCCTAGACTGAGCTGATTATCTGTTCTTACACTGCGCTTGGTTGGTATCAGAGCCGAGCGACGTTCCTTCTCGATGGCCAAACATCGACGAGATACACAACTAACGGAGAACAAAATATTGTGCCAAACGATGGTGAATCTCACAGAGGAGATGAAGAAACTCACGTCGTTTATGAATGTCTCTGTGCTGCGACAAGCGGCTCCTCCTCCTACAGTGCGTATTGATGACATCACATAGGACGTAGATGATGATGTTGACACAAAATACGATGAAGACTCCATTGAGGATGAAGATGTCAACACAGAATACGACGAAGACTCCGTTGTAGATTATATGGGTGATCCGATCTATGACGAGTATGACGCGGACGATGGCGGACACCATAGTGACAATAACGAAGACGAACTTTCGATTTTCGTTGGCGAGCATGTCAAATATTATGGAGATTCAGTCTTCGATGTCAGAGATAATGAAGATCCAAGTTATGATGCATATGTAGAAGAAGAAGGGGATTAATTGAAGTTGGAGTGATTAAGGATGCAAAACCTTTTTTTTCACAAATATGAATTAACAAGAGAAGATTTCTGTGTGAACAACAACACAAATCACAAAGAGGAAAATATCTCTGTGGGCAATTCAACAACAGAGTTCACGACTTGGACTTTTGACAAAGAAGATCCAATAGGAATTTCATCTTCTCACCAAGATATATTGAAGCACAAAGATAACAGAAACCAATGTAATTTGTTTTACTGTGCAAATCACCATCGGCAAATCAATAATTAGCCTCCTGATCGTGGCCGACGCAATTATTCATCTCTCTGCAGTGGTCGAAGCAAAGAACATAAACCTGAAGAGTTTGTCGTAACACAGAGAAATTCAGATGCAACACACATAAAGTCTGTTGCAACAAGCTGATGTGATAATGGACAGCAACAAAGACAAGAAGGAGCTTGTAGCTGAGGAGGAGCTCGTAGCTAAGGAAGAGCTTGTAGCTGAGGAGGCTTTAGTAGTACCAGTTGGACCTATGACTCGTGCTAGAGCTAAGAAACTCAAGGAATCGATTGGAGGATTACTTAATCACCTTTGGACTCGACCAGATCACTTGGGCCAGGATGGAGAAGGTGTTATTCAAACCTCATTGGTTTTAATACAGGCCCAAAGAGATTAACAAATGGGGAAGTGATTTATTTGTGCTCTTTTTACCTCCTTTGGTTTTGTCCCAATGAGTTTTCCAAAAAGAGGTTTTTAATGAGGCAAATGGATCACTTCCTAAATAACCCATTTGTTGATCAAAGCCCATGATGAAGCAAAGGAAATCTCGACCAAGAAGGGCAATAGTCATGTTTTTCAAATTCAAACTTTGTTTTAATTTCTGTGTTGATTTTTGAGGAGAGTTATTGCTCTTCTCTTGCTTTGTTTTCTCTTTATATTCCTTTGTAACACAGCCACGGAAATCTATCTATCTTTTTTCAAAAACCTTTTCAAGTTAGATCATTGTTGCTGTGTAATATGCAGCAAGCTTTTCGATTCTCTTTGGTGTGTAATATCCAAAGGAAATCGAAATTGGTATATCAAGAGTCTTTCCGCAGCTCTTGTGCGACCTTTCAATCCACATCCCTTGTCAACAAAGCTTCTGATTCGTTGCAGCAAGGCCTATCCAGTTCTTTACCCATATACAAAGAGTGACGGTCAAGGGGAATTGTATCAAGTGGTATCAGAGCGACGCTCTACAACTTGGGTAATATCGTTATATCATTATCATCTTTTCGTTTCATCTTTTCATCATCATCAAATCGCACCTGTTCGTATTCTGTTCGATCTATAATCTGGGTTTGTCTGATCTAGATTGTTGTCGAGTTTCATCATTTGTCTTTTCATTTTCTGTTCGAAGTGATATGGTTTCTGGTCAAAAATTTTCATATTGTGACTCTTCAATTTCTTGTTGCTGTGTTAGTTCTAGGGTTGTCGAAAATATTTTTGTTCTGATTTTTAGAACCTTTGATGAGTAATCGTTTGTGAGGACTTGTTGTTGGTGATTCGTTTGTCAATCTGTTTCAGGTACAACCATGTCTGATCACAATGAAGAAAACGACACCTAACAGCCACAAAATGGAGCCAATACCTTGCGGCTTGAAGCTATGATGACTGAAATGACTCGGGCTTTGCGTGGAGAAATAGAAACTATCAATCGACGACTTGATGAAGCAATTCCGCAAAGGCAAGCACGAGTATGAGGAGAACAAAGGAGGAGACAAGAGAGATCCCCATGAAGAAATAGAGAACGTTGTGAATCATCTAGAGAATAGGCAACATATGATTACTACGGAGATAGTAGTTCGACTCAAAGAAGAACTAGATGTGCGCGAGAAAGCAAAATTCAACATCAAGACAACTTTGGAGGCCTTAAACTCAAAATCCCACCTTTTCATGGGAAAAATGATCCATATGCTTATTTGGAGTGGGAAAAGAAGATAGAGTTGGTCTTTGATTGTCAGCACTATACAGAAAACGATAGAGTGAAGGTTGCGGCAAACAAGTTCTATGATTATGCACTAAGCTGGTGGGATCAGTTAGTGACTTCTAGAAGACGCAATCAAGAGTATCCCGTAGAATCATGGAACGAGATGAATAATCTATTGAGGAAACGGTTTGTTCCAAGCCATCACCATAGAGAACTGCATCAGAAACTTGAAGACTCACCCAAGGAAACCGTAGTGTGGACACTACAAGAAAACATGCGATTTCCGACGACAGTTTCCGTCGGAAAAGGCCCTTTCCGACGGAAAAACGCCGTCGGTTCCAGCTCGTCGGAAATCTGTCGGAAATTTCCGACGGATTAAACTCGTCGGAAAATGGTCGGAAAATGGTCGGAAAATTCCGACGGATTACCGACAGCCGGATTTCCGACGGATCGTCCGACGGATATTTGATCGGAATTATACGTCGGAACGTTGTTGGAAAGCTGTCGGTAATATTTCCGACGGGATTCCGACGGTACAATTTCCGACGGATCAGTGTCCCAAAATAATGTCGGAAATCCTTCGGATAGTCGTCGGAAAGTTTTCCGACAACCCTCCGACGGATTTTCGACGGACCGTTTCCGACGGATATTCAATAATTTGTTTTTATTTTGATTTTTTATTATTATTTAATTTTATTGAAATTATTTAATTATTATTAATTATATTGAAAGTTTTTATTTTTAATTATAAATAAAAATATTTGTAAAAAGAAATTAATTATTAAAAATTCATTAAACATTTAAATAAATTCATTAAAAATTATTAAAATTGTTAAAAAAAAAAACATAAAATGTTTAATTCAAAGGGTCGGAGATAGGGGAAGGCGCCCTGCATGATCTTCTGCAAGGAGGTGAGCTGTAACTGGGTTGAGTTGTGTGCGGTCTTTAACTCATGGACCTCCAAGTCACGGTCTTGAACCGTTTGGGTGAGCCTCTCGATTTCTGGCCTGTACTCCGAAGAAGATTCCTGGGTCGGAAGTCCGCACGTCGTCGTCGAGGTCCTTCGGCTTGTCTTTGTTGTGCTTCCACTTCTGCTTCCACTCGAACATGTGGTTCGAGTACGAAAGCGCAGCATACTTGTCGAATTGCCAATCACCGTCCTCGTCTGGGTATGGTCCCATGTGAAATCTTGCTACATTAAAAAAAAAGAAACATAATGTTAAAAAAAAAGAAACATAAAATTGACAAAATGAAATAAAAAAGAAGAAAAAACTATAAATTACTTACCGCGAAAGTCCGGTGCCACAAGTCTTTCTCGTCGGCAGGCATGTCGGAGTACTTCTCGTATGGTTTGTCCAACATGTTGTGGAGCATCCGCAAGATCGCCTTTGTGATGTCATGCGACAACTTAAACCTGAAAACATTAAAAAAAGAATTAAATACGTTAAGATTAAAAATATAAATAAATTGAAATAATAAATGAAAATTCAAGTCCCGTCCTCAAACTTCGGGTTGAGACGGATGCAATGGTCTCGGTTCGGCTGCTGGACTAGATCCTCGATCCTAATCAGGCACCGAGCAGCGGATTATTGGGAGTCCAAGACTTCAGTTTCCGAGCTCGATACGCTAGGAGGCGTAGCCCGAGAACCCCGATAACCCCGAGAACGGCGTCCTTGCGAGTCGCCGCCCAAAAGTAGTCCGTCCTCGTTATTCCTCCGGGAAAAACATAAAATCGTTAGAACATTGAAATATAAAACTTCCGAAAATTCAAAAAAATTTCAAATATATCAAAATTTCAAATGTCCCAAAAATTACAAAATTCCCGAAAATTTCAAAATTCCCGAAAATTTCCAAAAATTCGAAAAATTCCTAAAATTTTGAAAAAATCTCAAAAAATTTAAAACAATTTCAAAAATTCCCAAAAAATTAATAAAAAAGTCTCAAAAGTTTTTTTATATAATTATACAAAAGTATTTTATAAAAACGTTTTTGTATAAAATCGTTTTTTTATATAAGTTATTTATAAAAACGTTTTTTCCTTTATATATAATTATAAAAATGTTATTTCTAAAAATGTTTGATATATAATTTTTATATTTTCTCAAAAAAGTTTTTATATAATTTTAATAATACTTATACAAAAACGTTTTTACAAAATTATAAATTGCTAAATCTAATTTTCGAAATTCAAAAACGTTTTTATAAATTATAAATTCAAAAACATTTTTATTTAATTATAATTTTCTAAACACTAACAAAATCTAAAAACCCTAAATCAAAAACGTTTATAACCTAAATTTAAACTCTAAAATTACAAATAATTGTTTTCTAACAAACTAAATATAAAACCCTAACAATTCTAATCAAACAAACAACCTAAATCTAAAAATTATTCCATTCTAACAACCTAACACTAATAAACCCTATAAACTATTCAAACTAACAAGATTTACACAAAAACTAACAAGATTGAGAGACTTACATGTTTGGATCCATGGAGGAATGAAGATTTGAGGATTGAGATGTAGTTTTTGTGAAGAAATCGCAAGAGAGAGAGAAACGAGAGAATTCTCGTCGGAAGAGAGAGAGAGAGAGATAAGGGAAAATGAGAAGAAAGCATACGGTTACTACATTTATATCGATTTCCGACGTACATATGGGAATATACAGGTTTATTCCCTGCATGTGTTTCTATTTGCCAGTCAACATACACGTGTCAGAGGACCCAGATTTCCGACGGATTTAGGGTAAATTTGGGGTTTAGGGTTTGGGGATATGATTTAACAATCCCTAATCTACATGTTTTATTCAAAAAATAGTGAATTCATCAATGTTATAGACTTTGTATGACTTTATAACTTTTACAACATCAAAACCTATACATTTCTCATAACATCTATACACCTTATACTATAACTTATACTAACACCTCTATCAAATTTTATAAAATCTATAACACATTTTTATTTTGAAAATTTACAAGTTCAAACTATTGTATATACATCATACAATTGTTTGTCTATAGTTTCTACCAAAAAAACATATACCCTATACCTTAAACCACATTTTTAATCATCCGTCGAAAATCCGTCGGAAATTTCTGACGGATTTCTGACGGATTTCTGACGGATATGGAGGCTGAAGGTGCAAACCATGATTTAAACGTGTATAATAGAATATGTTCAATAATCCGTCATAAATTTCTGACGGACTTCAGACGGAATTTTAGCCGAGGGAAATCCTTCCCGGATGCATGCAGTATTCATTTTAGCCGAGGGAAATTTTTGTTTAGCCGATAGAGTAATTTCCGACGGAATTTTAGCCGAGGGAAATCCTTCACGGATGCCTGCAGTATTCATTTTAGCCGAGGGAGATTTTTGTTAAGCCGATACAGTAATTTCCGACGGATTTTCGATGGATGTTTACTTAGTATTTTTTTGTGGGTTTTCGGAATGGTTACACTTAAGTACATCAAAAGCATAAGTTTATAAAACTTGCACATAACTAATATATTCCACATAACAAATATCTAGTACAAGTACAAATACATATTTTACAATGCAAAGTTTATAAAACTATTCTGAATCCGATGATGAGTAATCTGATTCTCCTGAATCGGAAGTTTCCCCAAATTCGTCAAATTCTTCCTCTGAATCCTCAAATACCCGATCGTCTGCATGTATGGTGAAATCAACAACAAGGTCGACCTCAAGGGAATGCTCGATTGAACCCAAACCTACGGAGCTTTGTTGGAGGGGTTCATGATCGGATATCCCATGAACCCTACCTCTCGGGTTTATCGATGTGACTGTAATCTACGGGTCTTGCTTGTTTGTCACTCGATGATAGGGAATATAGCATACCTACACCATGTAATAAAGTCATATAAAAATTGAACAACGGGAATACAAAAATACTAACAAATAAGCGTAAAAGAAAAAAACAAACCTGGTAAGGCTATGGCATTTCCAAACCCATGACAATAAATGTGTGACCATACTTCATCTATCACGATTAATCTACGATTCCAACAATTCGTACAAGGACAATAGATTTTACCAGTTTTTTTGGCTTTCTTCTGCTTACCCGCAAATGCCATGAATTCCTGCAGACCTTCTCTGAATTATTCCGTGACTAGGCCCGTGTCCGGAATTTGATGAGGCTTGTCCATCCATGATCGAAAATAATTATAAGGATCTGAAGAAGATATTTTCGTAAGGAATTGTAGATGAGAGGTTTTTTTTTGTTGTGATTGTAAATGAGAGGGTGGATACGTTTTAATAAGGAAATTGTGTGCGTTTTTCGACGGATTTCCGACAAATTTCCGACGGATGCAACGTAGATATTAACGATGTCGGCAACGATGTTGGCAACATCTGTCGAACATCTGTCGGAAATTGTCCGACGGATGTCCGTCGTCGGAAATTGTCCGACGGATGAGGTTTTCCGAGGGATGGTACTTTCGTCTAAATACCGTCGGAATTATTGCCGTCATAATTTCCGTCGGAAATGACACTGTTTTCTTGTAGTGCGGACCACGACATCTTTTAATTTTTTCACATCCTCGTGTGTATATGGATTCACCGGTTCTGGATGTGGACATGTGTCCGGAGAACATCCACGTGGAGTATCATATCTTATTACTGGATACCCAGTTTCTCTTCCACCTGCCATGTTCATGTTGCTGATAAACACACATCCTATGAACATTGCCACGAGCATAAACCTATTTGTTCCTTTCAAATTGCTCATGATTTGTCAATTTTCTTTTTGTTTTTGGGTGAAAATGTTTATTTGTGAATCGAATAGCTGAAATTGTTTGTGTACTGGTGAGAAGGGTTTATTTCGTGATATTCATAGTTAATAAATTTTACTAAAGATTATCCATACCTATGAGCAACAATTAAAAATAGTGACATTTGTCGAAATGTATGAAAGGAAATTAAGCGAATTTAATGTCTCAATCTTTGTGTCATTAAATTATTAGTTGGTCTATTAATAAACGTTGATGATGTCTTCTCGTTATATTTTTACCTAAAGTAGATTACAATCTTGACCAGAAGAAAAAGAGAGTACTATACAATGTCAAATTGACAAGTTAAATGATCTTTTAGTTTTGCACTATTGTGGATAGTAATATTAATACTTAATTTACTTATATATATATTATTATAGATTAGGTGTCATATTTTTTCCATTATGGGAAGTGAAAAACAAAATACTAATTTTTATAGAGTTACTAGATTAGGTCCGGCGTGATAATATACTTAATTATGACATGTATAGTTAGATTCTAAATTAAAATCATGTTTAGTTATTCATGAATTACGTTTAGTAATTCGTATATAAGAAAATTCAAAATTGATTCATATTACCCATAAATCTGATAAACAATCTTTTTAAATGAACGAGAGGGTTCCATAATTACCAAACGCATGATTACAAAAAAGAATTCTTCTAATTTTATATATTATGAATCGTATATTTTTTTTTATACTTAACACTTTTTATTTGGTAGTTTTTTTTTTTATATCTTACTTTACATTTTCAATGTTATTAGTTTCCATTATATAAAACACAATTTTTTTTCCTTTTTT
>PKMM01025404.1:177204-235418 GCA_002933915.1 Eutrema heterophyllum
CGGTTTTTTATCCTCCACAATTAACTCCCCAATTCCTTTGCATTTATTTTTGGTATGTAAATAAATTTTGTTTTTGGATCAGCGAGTTTTCGTAAATATTTGATGATTGTTTGCTAAATAAGCGGACTAGTTTAAACCCGTTTGGATCATAAAATTGTTGAGCCATCAAATTTTCGAATAACTCGTTTGACATTCATATAGACATAATCACACATCCGCGGTTAAACACCATTGTTATATACATAATGTACCAACCAAATTTGTGTATTGCTTTCTGCTGAGACGATCTAACTCGGAAAGTGAATGAGATCGATCGAGTACAACACCTCAATCTATATGAAACTTTTTGTACTTAAATGTTATCAAAAGAGGCTCAAATTAAACTATTACCCAAAATGTGTCAAAAAGGTAACTAAAATTTTGTTTCAGTGAGAATGTTTTATTTACGAAATCTAAGAACGTCGAATATGATATATCTAACATAAATATGATTTAAAATATTAAGCGAAGATTGTTTTCTGATATGGTAAGCGAAGTTAGTTAAGTTAATCAATTTACTATTCGAACATTTTGATGATACAAATTCAACCATATTGATTACACTAACCAAAATATACATAACATATACTACAATTACCATATAATTAAGCCCAAATTTATTTTTTAGAACACTCTCTTTACAGCTGTTCCTTCGCGAACGTTCTAGATTGATTCAGAAATAAATATAAATCAAAAACTGGGACGTGTTAATAATGTAAATGCCAAAATCTGTTGAAATATCGTAATCAATGTGAATATTGTTTTTTTTTTTTAAGTACGGATAGGGTCAGGTCATTGACCCTTGACTAAAAAAAAAAAACAATGGGCCCAAAGCTAAAGCCGTCCGTACGCCTCCGTCTCCGTCTTCAGCCAATTGGGGATTTCGGAATTTGCCCTTCCTCTTTTTTTTTTATACATTTATACGCACGCAGCTCTGAGAAACACGAAACCCATAAATCAAACTCCGGACCCGAAACCCAAAACCCAAAAATCGAACATTAAGGAAAAAATTGAACAACATAAGGAGGAAGAAAACATCTTTACCCCATTTCGACTCCAATGCATTCGACTCTTCTTCGATTTCGTCGAATTGTTCTTTTTTCGTTCGATTTTCTAGGTTTTATCTCAAGAACCCTAAATCCCCAAATCGATTTGGGAATTTTTTTTTTTTTTTCAAGGTAAAATTTAAGGGATTAAACCTTTGTTTTTTTTTTGTAATTTCAAAAATAATAAAAAATTAACACGTTTTAAATGATTTCGACGGAGTTAATACGTTTTATGGCCGTACAAACAAAGTAGCAACATTGAAGGTTTAATGTATTAGTTTCAATACCTTCATGGTTTAAAGTGATAGTACAAAATTTTCAATGTTTAAAGTGTTATTTTTTTCTTCCATAAAAGTTTAAAATGCGATTTTTACCTTTATATAATAACATCCATACTAGAACTAAACACAAAAGGTTTAGCAAAGTTTCATCTAACCCATGAAGATTAAGAAAACAAGGATTAAACTCCGGAAGACAACTAAACTAGGTTCACTCGCAAATTATAGTTTTGAAAACCATAAGACATCTAAAAGTTTAAAGAGAGTCTCTTCTTTCTTCTTCTTCATCAGATTTCAAGCAGCCGCACTGTGTTTGGCCTTTGTGTGAGACTGCAATCTCATCTCGGAAGTAAAAGTTCTGTTGCACGATTTGCAATCTCATATCTTATGTTCTGTTGACATAGATTGAGGATATGCTTGTCCGTGTTAAGTTATGATAAAACATTTTGTTGGCAGAAAGCCGTTTTTTTCCCCCTCTTCACATTTTCTTCTAGCTTCTGTTTCATTTACAATGAAGCTTTGTTTTGCTTCTGGTGCTGCAGCTATGTTCCAAATTCAGTGTTGGTCATTATTGATGTCCAGCCTAAGGAACTTGGAATCCCCACAAAAGCTTACTATGCAGTGGAGGAGGTCAAAGAGGTACAATACATACCCTTCCGAATCTTGTCCATTTTTTACAGTTGTATCCTTATATTTAATCAGCGCTGATTAAATATGTCTTTTTCTCTTCAGAATGCTACTCAGAAAAGCCAGAAAGTCTTTGTCCATGTGTCTACAGAAATTGCTGCTCATGAAGTCGAGGAAATTGGTATGTCCAAAACGGGAAAACAAGCCTTTCAATGATTTGATCACCTCGGTTTGGTGTTTTTTTTTAAAATGTCTTTCGTGGTTGCTTCTGAGGAGTGTCTTCTGACACTTACATGCTTCATTCTCTTCTTGTACAGGCGTGGAACATTTGCTCAGGGATGTGAAAGACACAACAATCAGTACCCTGGCGACTGAGGTTCTTGTCTTTACAATACTTGAGCCTTGCACTACCATTCCCTGACATGTTTGCTGAAATCATGATGCTCTTGGAGGATATGCGTTATTAATTGACGTTCTTGCAAGGTTATCTTATGAACATACTAGTTTCTGCTTGAGGACTGATATCATGTATGGTGTGTATTGCACCAGGTCACTGCCAAACTTACTGCATTGAAGGGGCTAGATGCACGTCTTCGGGAAATCCGGAGTTACCTTGACCTTGTAATCGAAGGAAAGCTCCCTCTAAACCACGAGATTTTATACCATCTGCAGGTTAGGACTCCCATGTTTTGATTTAGTGTTCTGATTACCAAGTATGGTTATAAACTTCTGGACATTGTCCAAATTAGAATTCTCTAGCAAACTGTGTCTGCTATTGTGGATTATCTAATGAAATATTCCTCTTAAAACGCATAGGATGTTTTCAACTTGCTTCCTAACCTGAATGTGAACGAGTTGGTCAAGGCCTTCTCGGGTGAGTTTCTGCCATCGATTTTGTTATTATTGGGCTGCTTTTTTGATTTTGTGAAGCATTTGCTTCATTAGTCTTACGGCACTTATGATGTGCAGTGAAAACAAATGACATGATGCTCGTTATCTATCTATCATCTCTCATTCGGAGTGTAATTGCATGCGCTCCACAACTTGATCAACAACAAGGTCAGATCTTATACCTCTCTCACTCTCTTATGTTCTTAGTACGGCAGACAATAATGTGAAGTACCAGAATAGGAAACCTATTACCATTGGTTTAGATGGGTGGCTCGGCATATCTGAAATGTTCTGGCCTTTACTTCACTGGAGAGATGTCAATTTGTCATAACATGATGCTGACTTTTGATTGAGGTTGGTCTGTTTGTGAACGTATACTTTGGGGTGATATGTTTTAGTTGCTAAACAAGGAACATGAAAAAGCAGAAGACTCAAAGCCCATGGCCATACCCGCCACCAGCTAAATCGCTGATCAGATGTGATTTACTTAGTCATCATTGCCCCCACAATGGAGGCGGTGTAACATCCACGTTCCGTAAACTTTGCCAAACAAAAGAAATTGGTTAAGGCAGAAATGAATCTTGCCGAGAAGGAAGAGCAAAAATTAAAGGGGTTTCTGAGGGAAGGATGGAAATCAACTATGTGGGAATCCGAATGTTCGAGGGGAACTAAGTTTAGCCGAGGAAAGTAGTAAGCTTGGGTGATTACCGGGCTAAAACTGACCTTCGGCGGGCTGGGCAAGTTTTTGGTCGAGCGGTTGAAGGGATCGATCGATCGAAGTATGTCGGCAGGTGCACTGTTCATGGCGTGCGCTGGCATGCATGAGTCACAGCATGTGCTGGCATTTGCGAGTCATCGCGTGCGCTGGCCAGGTGAGTCATAACATGTGCTGGCAGACGTCATAGATGACGTCATGACACGCGTTCGTTGGTTATTTAAACGCGGCCTTAGAATCATTATTTGGTCGCGCGGTTCGAAAGGAAAACGAGAGAAAAATCTGTTGTGGTCGAGAGAAGTCTTGTTTTAGCCGAGAGAAACCCGATTCAACGCGTGAGAATCCGTTTCTACCTGAGAGAAGAGGACCGACCGATCCGAACGTGGGATTTTTGATACGAAGCGCAAGAGGTGTCAGAACCTGTCCGGACAGAACCGTGAAAGTCCTAAGGTGAGTGCGTGACCGTAGTTATTGTCTAGGGTCGTTTCATGCTTAGATTACGTAGTCTGTCTACTTGTTGGTTGCGATTGCTTGTCATATTCATTGCCTGCTGGCTAACCGTGTTAATTGATTCACCTTACCGGCAATTTGTGTCTGGGATTTGTTGGTACGCGTGGGTAATTAGACTCGGCTAGTTTCTATTTGATAAGCATGTCTAGCTATGTAATCGAAGTCTGATGCGTTTTCTGGACTGTAGCTAAGTGGGACGGAATGATCGTTCTCACTAAGCATTTCTGTTGCTTATGCCTCCATTTTGGATGCAGGTTCGGATTATAGCCGTGATGGTAGTTGTGATGCCTGATCAGATCGTGAGACAAAGGATGGAAGCGGATGGATGGTCTCGCTGGGTAGTCGGTCTAGTTACAAGATGTAATAGTTTATAGCGAACTTATCATTTGTACTAGAACCTCACTGAATAAATTCAAGTTTCTGTTTAAACATATTTATGCTCGATAAGTGGCTTGTCTAATCGAATCAAACGCGAATCCGTTAAGTTAAATGCGCAAAAAAATCTGGCTAATAATGAAAACCGGGTTAGGGTGCTACACGGCTGTTGTGTGTTGTGTCTCCATTCGTCTTCGTCATAGTCTTGTTCAATCATATCTCTATCTGTACTGTAAACGATCCGCTCCTTCCCTATGACTGTATTTTGAGCCATATCCCTTGCACTCAGTAGCTGCATTGCATTAGTTTAGAGGCGTTATTTCACAATTCCCAAATAACAAGAAAAAACACATACGAAATTGGCTGTTTACTAACAGTTACCAAAATATATCTCTCTAGATTTATATAACTACTGATGTGCCTACCTTATCCCGTAGTGCGATATTTGGAGATTCAAGTGCTCGTGCAAATTGTAGCCGAGCATTGTTTCTATTCTCTATCTGATCATTCTTTCTCTTGACTGAAAACCACCGAACCAAAGGGATGGCAAAGAATGAACCTGCGTATATCTGCACAGTCGTTCGTACTAGTCAATGAAGAACACCAATAGAGATAGTTTAAAAGGTTGCAAACAAAGACCGGTCATCTGAATTTAAAATAATAAAATAATCCATAAGAACTTGTTTCTGTCAGAAAAACCAGAAGCAGGCAGCAGTTTTTGATAAAAGGAGATTGCCACATGAACCGAAACTTCTTTATCCTGTCACACTACGGGCGATTCTTTGAGTTAAGGAAAGAGAGTTATCTCGCCTCCATTGTTTCGTTTCTTTTACATCGTTTTATATCCTCTGTTTCCTTAACGTTTATTTATTACTTTCGTGATTAAATCGCTATCTTCTTTATATGCGAATTTTTTGGTCCTACAATCTTAACTCAAAGAAATCCGTTTCTGTTTTATAAACATCAAACGGATTTTAATCGCGAGTAAATAAACGTTTTCAAAACGATGTTCTACCGCTTGTGATACTCAAACGTTATCAAACGCTAATCTAGCGACTTTCAAACGTGTAGTAGAAGCAATATTGTTTTTTTTTTTTAACGTCTTTTACAAACGTTATTAATTGCGATTAATAAACGGTCATTGGGTTTGCGAACGCTGTAAAACGCTTCGACAATCGCCAATTGTTTAACGTTTGCGAACGGTTTAAACAAGCAAACGCACTTTGTGGTTCGAATTTGGTTCGATTGCGATCGATACCGCTTGTCGTTTGCGAACGTCCAAGAAACAGACTATATTTCGAGGTTCGAATGTGCATCGATCGATTTGAGAATCTCTGAAAAGGTGCATCGATCGACACCTACTGTAGTATCGATCGATTATGTGCAAATTTCAATTGCATCGATCGACACCTGGTGTGCATCGATCGACACCTACTGTAGCATCGATCGATTATGTGCAAAATTCAATTGCATCGATCGACACCTGGTGTGCATCGATCGACACCTACTGCAGCATCGATCGATTATGTGCAAAATTCAATTGCATCGATCGACACCTGGTGTGCATCGATCGACACCTACTGCAGCATCGATCGATTCTGTGCAAAATTCATTTGCAACGATCGAAACTCTTCGACGAACACTCTGAGGAGGTTCGATACAGAACGCGCTTTTAGCGGTTCTAATTAGTTCGATAGTGAGTTCTAAATTGCGATTTAACTCCGTATCAAAACTCTTGTGATTTAATTTAAATCATTATTGATTAGAGGCTGTGTTTGTTTTGTCTTCGCAGAATGACAATCGACATCGATAACAACTCTGAGAAGGTGGAGAACACCAGCGACAAAGTCGAAGAAATGGCTGCTAGTCTGATCGAGGCGGTCAAAGTTCCATCTAGGAATCATGTCGCTCCTCCCAACAAGTTTGATGGGACAGCGTTTAAGATGTGGAAGAAGAAGATGTTCTTCTATCTGACGACGCTGAATCTGCAGAAATTCACCAGCGAAGTGAAACCTCTTCTCCCAGAAGATAACACCGATCCGCGTGCGCTTGCAAGTGTTCATGCTTGGGAACACGGCGACTTCTTGTGCAAGGGCTACATTCAGAATAGCCTTTCAGACTCTTTGTTTGGGGTGTACGAGAACGCTGAAACTTCTAAGGAACTGTGGGATTCTCTAGACAAGAAGTATCGCATTGAGGATTATGGTACTCAGAAATTCACTGTAGCAAAATTTATGCAGTACCAGATGGTGGATTCAAGACCATTGATGAAACAAGTCGAAGAGGTGCAGAGGCTCCTTCATGACATTCATGCTGAGGGAATGCGGTTGTGTGAAACCTATCAGGGATGCTGCATCATTGAGAAGCTTCCCCCTGGTTGGACAGACTTCAAAAATTACCTCAGACTGAAGAAAAAGAAGATGAGCCTTGAAGACTTGGTTGTTAAACTTCGTGTATAGTCTACAAATCGAAAACAGAGCGTAGGTGTGAAGATTCACGAACACAACGCGAATATGGTTGAACACCAAAATAACAAGCAAGGCAAGTGGCTGAACAAGGGACGCCAAGACAAAGGCAAAGGGAAGATGATACCAAAGAACTTCCAGAAGTTCAAGAACAAGAATGGTCAGACTTCTCAAAGGTTCTTGGGAACGTGTAACTTCTGTGGAAAGCAAGGGCACAAATCCTTCGAGTGTCGCAGCAAGAAGGCTCAAGCGAACTTGACCGAAGCTGACATGTGTGCTGTTGTCACTGAGGCCAATGTTGCTGAAAGCCACCCGAAGACATGGTGGTTCGATACTGGTGCAACCAGGCACATCTGCATGGATCGAGAGATGTTCTCGACATACACAAAGAACAAGAGTGGTGATAAGCTCTTGATGGGTAATTCCGCTTCGTCGAAGATTGAAGGTCACGGAAATGTTGTTCTGAAGCTCACCTCTGGACAGGAGCTCATTCTCACGAATGTCGTTCATGTGCCAGACATGCGTAAGAACCTGATCTCAAGATCTCTCATGAGCAAGCATGGATTCACGGTCAAGCTGGAAGGTGATAAGCTGATCCTATCGAAGAATGGGATGTTTTTGGGAAAAGGTTTTGTTTGTGATGGGTTATTTAAGATGTCTGTTGAAGTAGTAATTCGTAATGATAATGTAACCGAGGCTACCACCTCGAAGAACCTTAAGATGAATGATAAGAAACCAATTACTTATCTCGTGGAGTCTTTTAATACTTGACACGAACGTTTAGGACATGTGAATTTCAAGTCTATGAGTAGATTGATAAACATGAATCTGATTCCTAAATGCAAAATAAGCAAAGACAAATGTGAAGTTTGTGTCCAAGCCAAACTCACTAAAACGCCATCACGTAGCGTTCAAAGAACAACCGAGCCTCTAGGTTTAATTCACACAGACTTATGTGACTTAAAATACATTCAAACTAGAGGTGGAAAGAAATACTTCGTGACCTTCATAGACGATTGCACGAGATACTGCTACATCTATCTACTGCGTGGTAAAGATGAAGCTTTGGAAAAATTCAAAGAGTACAAGCTGGAAGTCGAAAACCAACTTGAGAAAACCATAAAAATGGTTAGAAGTGATAGAGGAGGAGAATATAATGAACCGTTTGATGCGTTCTCTAGAGAACATGGTATTATTCATCAAACGACCGCTCCATATTCACCGGAATCCAACGGAGTTGCTGAACGAAAGAACATAACACTCAAGGAAATGATGAATGCAATGTTGCAGGAATCTGGGTTAGCCCAGAACATGTGGGGGGAAGCTCTGCTTACCTCAAATTATATCCTGAACAAAATACCACACAAAGTCACTGGGAAAACTCCATATGAACTTTGGAAAGGTAAAGTACCTTCGTACAAATACCTGAAAGTGTGGGGGTGTCTGGCAAAAGTTGCAGTTCCACTTCCGAAAAAGGTCACCATCGGACCTAAGACGGTAGACTGCATTTTCATTGGATATGCGCACAATAGTAGTGCCTATCGCTTTTTGGTACATAAGTCCGATATACCAGACATTCATGTAAACACGATAATGGAGTCAAGGAATGCTTCCTTCTTCGAAAATGTGTTTCCATGTAAGGATAGAGGAAATCCTAAACGAACTCGGGATGAACGAGATGCTGGCAATGAGGCAAGCACTTCAGGCACTTCTATAAACGAAGAAGAAGAAGAAGTTGAACCTAGACGAAGCAAGAGAGCTCGTAAGGAAAAGACATTCGGTTCTGAGTTCATAATGGCATTTCTCGCAAAAAGTGGTCCAAGAACTTTCATGGAAGCAATGTCTACACCTGATGCGCCTTTCTGGAAGGAGGTTTCTAATAGTGAAATCAACTCCATTATGCAAAATCATACTTATGAATTGGTAGATCTACCGCAAGGTAGTAAACCTCTTGGGTGCAAATGGGTCTTCACTACAAAGTTAAAAATTGATGGTTCTATAGACAAGTATAAGGCCAGACTTGTGGTGCAAGGATTTCGTCAAAAGGAAGGACTGGATTTTTGTGACACTTATTCTCCGGTGACAGGAATAACTTCGATCCGTATGCTGATTGGGATTGCAGCATTAAGAGACCTTGAAATACATCAAATGGATGTCAAGACTGCCTTCCTAAATGGAGATTTAGAGGAAGAAATATACATGAATCAACCTGAGGGTTATGTCGTTCCTGGACAAGAGAAAAAAGTGTGTAGACTTGTGAAGTCGTTATATGGACTCAAGCAAGCTCCGAAACAATGGCACGAAAAATTTGACAGCGTAATGATGTCAAATGGCTTTCACATTAATGAATGTGATAAGTGCATCTACATCAAAAGTACTCCACATGGATATGTGTTGTTGTGCTTATATGTGGATGATATGCTCATCATGGGAAGCAACAAAGACATAATCAAACAAACGAAGAATATGCTCAGTGGGAAGTTTGATATGAAAGACATGGGATTAGCTGATATAATTCTAGGGATTAAGATTATTCGAAATTCCAACGGAATAATTTGTCTCAAGACCATTGCGCTACAAAAATCCTAGAGCGGTTTAAGACCTACTCTAATGGGACTGCAAAAACTCCGCTTGACCCTCAACTTCATTTGATAAAGAATTCAGGTGAAGCCGTGTCACAAGTGGAGTATGCAAGAGTCATCGGAAGTCTTATGTACTTGACCAATTGTACCAGACCCGATTTAGCGCACTCAGTAAACGTACTAAGTCGCTACACGAGTAATCCCTGTCATACTCATTGGAAGGCCATAACTAGGGTATTAAATTATCTACGATACACTAAAAGTTATGGGCTGAACTTCGGTAAAGAACCAGCAGTATTGGAAGGGTATAGTGACGCTAACTGGATTTCAGATTCCAGAAACTCTAAATCCACGAGTGGATATGTCTTTACTCTTGCTGGTGCAGCAGTATCTTGGAAATCTTCCAAACAAACACTCCTGGCCAGATCAACCATGGAGTCAGAGTTTATAGCTTTAGATAAAGCTGCAGAGGAAGCAGAATGGCTTCGGAACTTTCTGGAAGATATCCCGATGTGGGAAAAACCAGTGCCAGCATTACGTGTACACTGTGATAGTCAGTCGGCTATCTCTCGGGCACTGAGTAACCTATACAATGGTAAATCTCGTCATATAAGAAGACGACATAAGACCATTAGACATTTGATCTCAACTGGTGTCCTTACGATATATTACATCAAATCGGCTGATAACTTAGCGGATCCGTTCACCAAAAGTTTGCCGCGAGATCAAATTCTAAAATCATCAAAAGGAATGGGTTTAAAGCCTATAGACAAAGATGACGTTTGATGGACACCCCACCTATGTGACTGGAGATCCCAAGATCTAGGTTCAAAGGGAAAACGAAGTTGAGCTGATTCAAAATTGAGCATTGTGAGACTATGTCTCTGCCCAGTTTCTAGGATGATAAAACAGTACTACATGTGAATATAAGCGTTGACTTTTAATGATTCCATAACTTTGTAATAGTGGAGTATGACATGATACTTCTGAAAGCAAGTTAATGGCAGATCACCTAGTGAGTGTGAAATGAGGGCCGTTTCTAGGAGAATGAAAGAGAGGCTATATTCTCCAAGTTCACTCACGAAAAACCAGGAATGTTCAAGGCCAAAATGAACACAATAGAGAACACAGTTCTACGAGAAAATGTTGCTGCGCGATACCTGTTATCTCGGTTTACATCAAAATCCGGGTGGTTCAAGACATCATGTTCACCTCCTGGCTGAGTAAACCCGACAGATATTAAAAATGATTGGTTCAAAGCTGAAAAATGCTACCTCTCAGATACAGTTACATTTTCGTATACTCTCGAAAAGTCTGTCTAGTATAGTGAGTCAAGTCTAGTCTAGTCAAGTTTGTCTAGTAAAGTCTAGTCAAGTCTGTTTAGTTGTCATATGTTTATAGTCATTTCTATTCATGTGGGGGATTGTTGAAACAAAATTTATAAAAGCTTGTGGGCTTTATAAATATGTGTATGTGTGAATTGAAATGAGGCATTTGGGCTAAGTGGAAAAGCCTTGTGAATATAAAAAGGAAAAGCCTTGAAAAAAAGGAAAAACCCTAAAAAGGAAAAGTGAGGGACATGTAAAAAGTCTCACATTGCTAGTTGGAAATAATTTTCTCTATGATCTTCTCCTATATATAGGATCGCCTTTCTTAAGAGAAAGGCATCCGATTACACACAAAAACTACACTTGTAAAAGAAAAGTTCCTTCAATTCTCTACTGCTAAAAGTAAGTCTTTTATTTCGAAAGTATCGTAGTATTAAGTTCGACAGATCCGTTATCGAGTGTTTGCGATAACGGATTCAATGGTTGTATCCTGGGACTCATGAATCTTCTTTATCCTGTCACACTACGGGCGATTCTTTGAGTTAAGGAAAGAGAGTTATCTCGCCTCCATTGTTTCGTTTTTTTTACATCGTTTTATATCCTCTGTTTCCTTAACGTTTATTTATTACTTTCGTGATTAAATCGCTATCTTCTTTATATGCGAATTTTTTGGTCCTACATAGTATAGGAGGGCCCTTACTTTAGCATGGCGTTCAGAACAATAACACCAAAAAGATTAACCGCACCTAGGCCAATAACCATTGCTCTCTCGGATGAACTAGTTTTACTGTGAAGAAAGAAGATTCCATTATCAGGAACTGAACCACAAAAGCAATAAACACTTCTCATAATTGTAAGATATTAAATACTCCAGGAGCAAACAATGATAAGAACCTAAATTGCCATTTTTTCTCCTTGAAGAACTTCTCCATATCTGCAACCCAGTCAAACCATTTTCCCACGTATTCCTTTCGTCTACTAGACCCAGAAGCTGTGCGTTGCAGTGATGGAAAGCGATACAGAATATTTCCCTAAGCAACAGAAAATACTTGTTATTAAAAATGACCAAAGGAAACACTGCAGGTCATGCACCTTTGAGCATCACATTTCAAGCAACCAGAAAGAAGATTTGCATACCTCTTCATCCAACTCAGGTTGACCATCAAACCGAAGAAGAACAGGTAGAATGTAAGATTCATCTCTCTGTATAAATCAAAAAGAAAACATATATAAGAAGCTGAAAAGTATGTCTTTTACATTAATTTAGTGATACAACAAGCGCGAGAGGTAAATGTGAACAAAGGGACCAACTCAAAGACAGCTAGCATCATAAAAAATTAGTATCATAGCTCCCCAAACAATAAGCACAACATACCGTAGCACTCTTGGAAGATGGCACATCAAGATATGGAGCAAGTTCGTCAGCTGCAACAACACCTCATCTAGAAGTTATATACCGCCCTATCTGCAAATAGGTGTCAGAAGCGTAGTACTTCATTATATGAGTGATATACCTTTTCATATTCAAATCGTTAAAAAAAATCTATAGGAGTCTAAACAAACAAATCTACATCGCTTTTCCGTTATATATATGGAACGTAATCCCCATTTTGCTTACTAATCATAAAAACATTATCTAAGATGTTTCCACAGATTGGAACTAATGACCTGAATAGGATCAAGAACATGAATAAAAAACATGAGTAGATTGACGTCCTGAACATTACCATCTGCCACCTCTCTTCTTCAGTTCCTTGATTTGGGTCTCCATCTCCAAATACAAAGGAGAAAACCTGGAAATTAACCATTACTTAACAAAAATTCTGTTGACGTGAACATCATTGGAATAATGGTTTTGACGGTATATGTATATTGACAACACATCATTGATAGTTTACTCTTAAATGGGTATCACTAGGTATCTGGAAATCCGATTAAACTGGTAGGACGTGGAGAGCGAATGGAGGATCTTGAACCTTTTTATCCCAATCGAATGGCTGGACGAATTCTAGGAATGGGAGATGTGCTTTCATTTGTAGAGAAGGCACAAGAAGTTGTAGGTTTTCAGTAAAATTACAATCCCTGGCTTTGGTTACTACACCAATAATCGAACTATCTTTTTCTCTCTCTCTCATTGAAGCCTTTTTCATCTGTCTTGTAGATGCGTCAAGAAGATGCTGAAGATCTCCAGAAGAAGATAATGAGTGCAAAGTTTGACTTCAACGATTTCCTAAAGCAAACTCGAGCTGTTGCGAAAATGAGTTCGATGACACGTGTTCTTGGAATGATTCCGGGAATGGGGAAAGTGAGTCCAGCACAAATCCGAGAAGCAGAAAAGAGTCTTATAATCATGGAAGCAAATTGCTTCCAAAACCCTTCTAATCGAAAGATCCGGAACCGAACCGACCCGGAACCGAACCCATATATATTTTTTAATTTTTTTCGAGTTTTCAAAAAATACCCGAAAAATACCCAAAAAATATATCCGAAAACCCGAAAATACCCAAAAAAATATACCCGAAAAATACCCGAAACCCCGAAAATACCCGAACCGATCCAAGATCCGATTTTTTCGGGTATTTTTTGGTTTTTGAATTTTGGACCCGAACCGACCCGGAACCGAGAGGACCCGAACCGGAACCGAACCGAAACCATTTCGGTTCCTATTCAGGTCCAACACCCTCCTACCCGAAAGACCCGGACCCGGAACCGAGACCCGAATGCCCAGCCCTAGAAGCAATGATCGAAGCAATGACACCCGGTTTTTCCTTTTCTTCCTCTCCATATCCATTAAACAAAACTAAAATTGCATAATTCTCGATTTTGGCTGTCTTAATCTTGTTTAATTGTGTTGGGCAGAGGAAAGGGAGAAACCAGAGTTACTAGCAGAATCTCCAGAGAGAAGAAAAAGAATTGCTAAAGATTCAGGAAAGACAGAACAGCAGGTACTCACTCAGGTTTTAAGCTAGTATCAGATCTCAGCCAAAAATGAATTCAATACCGTTTGATTGTTCAGGTGAGCAACCTTGTAGCACAAATATTCCAAATGAGAGTGAAAATGAAGAACTTAATGGGAGTAATGGAAGGAGGATCAATTCCTGCCTTAAGCGATCTTGAGGACGCAATGAAAGCAGAACAAAAGGTTTCTTCTTCACCTTTAACATGTGACAGAGTTTAATGGATTTCTTGTAAATGTATCTTAGGCTCCACCTGGAACCGCAAGGAGGAAGAGAAAGGCGGAATCAAGGAAGAAATTTGTGGAGTCAGCATCAAGCAAGCCAGGTCCTCGTGGGTTTGGGTCTGGTAATTAAAAAAGTTTCAGTCGTGGTCTGATTTTTGTATTACTTAAATTAATGAATACTGAATTCACCAACTGGAAAGACATTTTGAATTATCCTAAGTTTTTATTACTGATTTAGTAATTAACATTGGAAAAAAAAAAAAAAAGTCGGTGGCTCGGTTTCTTGTAAATCAAGCAACAATACTTGTTCTACGCATTTTCTTTCCATGGATGTCTACAAAGTGGACTCGAGTGCAGCAAACGCTCTCTTAAGTCATTTCTGGAGGATTCTGTAAAAGAAACTAAGCTTTTTATTTTCAATAATTTGTTATTCGATGGCCAAATCGAGACCAAACCGAGATGGTCAATTGTCTACACTACTAAAAACACTATTAGAAAGAATTTGATTAGAATGTTATAGAGTTTATATCGAACTGAATCAATAAAACCAAATAATCGAATATCCCTAGTTTCATTGGGGTTGTATTGAAGGAGTTAGACGATTTAGTGGACACCTATCCATTTAGTGGCTATAACTCCTTCGATACAACTCCGAATGAGTTGAAACCACTTTCATTGGAAATCTAATTCAATTTACTATAAACTTTGATGAAGAGCTCCAAAGATAAATCCAAAGGGAAAGCTTCCATCCGAGTCAATCTTGCATCAAGAATATGTGTCTAGAAGATCGACTCGTAAATTATAGTTTTGAAAACCAAAAGACATCATAAGTCTAAAGAGGCGCAAATTATAGTTTTGAAAACCAAAAGACATCCAAAAGTTTAAAGAGAGTCTTCTTTCTTCTTCTTCATCAGATTTCAAGCAGCCGCACTGTGTTTGGCCTTTGTGTGAGACTGCAATCCCATCTCCGAAGTAAAAGTTCTGTTGCACGATTTGCACCCAAACGCACCTGCAGACTTTGGTGTCTGATGCTGCTTCGACGCCTCTCCATTGCTTCCAGAGTTCTTCCCTGCCTGTTTTGATGGATGCGGAGTTGCAATGTGGACATGCGGTTTCTTCGTCTCTGTTTTCACAATGTTTAGATTCACAAATCAAGCCATCGTTTTTTCCCTCCAGTAAGTAAGAAAGAACTAGGATTCGATGTTAGAGCCACCTGTTTTCTGTGGAGTCACGAATTTAGCCTTCTTGTTGGCTTCTGTAGACCTCTTCTTGGATTTTCAGCCTTTTTATAAAACAAGAAAAGTAGAATCAGGTTGGAGTTTGATCACGGAAACAGAGAAAATATTAGACACATAAACAAACAAGGGTAATCGTGTTTGCCATTAACGAGCAAACCTATTTACCCAAGAATTTAGTCTGGACATATTACCTTTCCCGTAAAGTTCTTGTCATGAATTGAGTTTGTAACCCTATCTTTTAGAAGTTGTGCAGCTATATCGGCTTCGGCCTTCATCATGTTATCAATCCATTCAACAATGGATTCCTGAAAAAGTCGGATTAAATTGAGATGGTCCAAATACCAAAATACAAATAAACATGAGAGAAGTTGTTGACGAAACATACATCTGCTTTTGTTAGATCCATGAGATAACAAATCATGGGATGGAAACTACGACCCACTAAATCCTTCATCTTCTCCGGCTCCTGCAAACAAACAACAAACAAAAAGTGAATTTTGGAACTTTTGTACCTCTTTATGCTAATATAAAAACTTACATATAATGACACGACGTCTTCAGAAAGCTTGATAGCATTAATATTATGGAGAAGATCATCATAGCCGTGGAGTCCTACCTTACCTAAACCAAAGTGTGCCGCAAGTTTGGCAAACTGCAGGAATTGGTTAAAAAGAACTTGTTACAAAATCACAAAATCAACAAGTTAACAAAGGAGAAGACAAAAACAGAGATACCTTGTTCATGCTGGACAATAAGGCACGTGTATCAAATAAATATTTGGCCTTAGGAGGGTCAATGCCGATTCTTTCAAAAGCTGTCATCAATCTTGGATATTCGGTTTCGATGTCATGGCCAATCCAAATTTTTCCGTCGAGAAATTCGTGGACAATACCAGCATCGAATTCTTCAAGGAGACAAACATCGTTATCTCTACGACAAGCCGTACCCGAGAATAAAGCAACGGGAGACAGCGTCTGAGAATTAACTTGGACGACTCCGAACCTCAGATTCCCTAAACGATCTGCTTTGAATTCAAAGAAAGAAATTACTCTGTCGCTCATGATTTTAGATCTGAGAAATTAGGGTTTTTTTTTAGGTTTGGAAGCGGCGGAGAAGACTTATATAGAAGAGGTGTCAATTCATTAAATAAGATTGGTTTAAATTGTTGTCTCCGATCAAAGAAGCTAAGAAGAACTTAGGCGCCAAGCCCAAATTTTATAAACCGGTCGGCAGGCAGGCTGTTTTAATTTTGTTGACGATCCGAAAGAGAAAGCTGCTGTACCTTGAGATTTTCTAGTAGTTTGGTGGTGCGAAACCTTGAGATTTTTCTGTCATGACTGCCTTTAGTTCGTCCAAATGCTATGTATCTATAGTTAAAATTATATCTTTACTCTATGGCTTTTATTAATTTAGGTCGTTGAGAAGAATATCGACACTACCTTTGCGAAAACAGAGACATAATATGTAGCGTCATCTCCAAGCTTGAAGAAGTTTTTGGAGGTTGAAAGTAACATCGGTGGTGTCAGCACCACACATGCTTGTTTGGTTCGAAATTGGGGAAGCTTAGTTATAAGATTTGTCAGTTCTCTCTTTTTCCCGGACACCAAATGACATGAGAATATTTGTTTTAGGTCTCTTTGGATGTTTCAAAGAAAAAAAGTGGTGGTTTCGGTGCTTTGCCTTCAAAGAGAAAGTTTGATATTGAACGAAGTTGTATTATTCAAAGGAATTAATGAGTTCGATCACTTAGCTCTCTCTTACCTATAAATCTATTGTTTATGAAATTTTATGAACAATTTTATAAATTTCGTAGATTGTTCTGATGTAAATTTTTTCTTAAATTATCTTATAAAAATCATATAAAAACTTGGATGCTTTAGTAGATACACGCCTTAACCATTTGGCCAAATGGATTCTTTTAGAAAATAATTCTAGTATAAACCATATAAACTCTAAACCAGCTTCAGTTTTATATTCGTTCTTCTAAAGTTTTTTAAAATAATATAAAATCATTATTGTTACTGGTTTTTACAAATCTTTATAAATGATTTTAAACGTTTTGAATTGGTCACATAACCAATGGATTGTTGGTGAAACTCCTACTCAGACATCTTGTTAAATCTTCATAAAACCATATAAATCTTTACAAAACCATATAAATTTATATAAACTATATGGATTTTTGGTGAAACTCCCACTAAACATCTTGTTAATCTTTATAAAACCATTTAAATCTTTTTAAGTTTATAAACCATATAAATCATTTTAAAAGTATATAAAATCACTCAAATATCTTATTAAATATGTTCAAAACCATATAAACCATATGGGTTTTTGGTAAAACTCCAACTAGACATCTTGTTAAATTTTTATAAAACCATTTAAATATTTTTAAAGGTTTATAAAACCATATAAATCATTTTAAAAGTATATAAAATCACTCAAACATCTTGTTAAATCTGTTTAAAACCATATAAATCCATATGGGTTTTTGGTAAAACTCCCACTAGACATCTTGTTAAATCTTTATAAAACCATTTAAAATCTTTTTAAAGGTTTATAAAACCATATAAATCCATATAAATCTGGATTTTTGGTGAAACTCCGAGTATATTTCTTGTTAAATGTTTATTATCCACTCGGCCAAGGGAAACCTATTGGAGAACCATTTTATATAAACCATATAAATCAGTTTTGGTTTTATAAACATTCTTTTAAAATCTTTTAAAGCTATATAAAATAAAATAAGTTCATAAACGCTGTCTTGTTTTTATTTAAAACTTGAAAAATAAATAAATTTTTCTTATCTGGGAAAAGCAAAGACAAAACAAAAGAGTTTTCTTACCTAGGAAAAGCAAAGACAAAACAATCAAAACTTGAATTGAAACAAGATACAAATTTGTGAAAAGTTAGTAAGGTTTTCTAAGAACTTATAAAGATGTTTATAAATTTCAAAAACTACATTTTTCCTCTCTAAAACCAAATATATTTATAAACTAAAATTTATACAATAAACCAACAAACAAACAACTCAAATTCAAATCTAAACAATTGTAACTTGAATCAAAACAATATACAAAAGTATTAAGAATTTATATGATTTTACAAGAATATGTAAAATGCTTAGAAATATATACAAGGCCTTGCATTGACAGATTCTACACACTCTTTGGTTTCCCATTCCATGCGCATAAGGACTCCATTAGGATAGAATAATCATAGTTTATTAATGTATAATCGAGCAAATGAACGCAATTGCTACTAACTTAACAATAGGCACTGAGCCTGAAGTGAATAACGGGTGTTACTTGTTCCATGTTAGCATATCCCATCATGTTGACATCAGTTGCAGGTATTGTGATGTCATCGTTTCAAAGACCGATTAAATAATCAGAATCAGAGAATAGGCATTTGATCTTCAACAGAAATAGCAAGAACAAGGTGAAGTGGACATAGACACAGACATCCTCGTCATCTTTACACTCAGATACGGAGTTATAAGAAGCAAAGCTAAGTAAACAACACACATATACATGTTTCATGAATCTCAATTATTAAACCCAAGGAAATATCCAACATGAAGAAGAACAAGAAGTAACACAAGCCTTCTATGGAGAAATTAACACTTCGTTCACAGTTAAAGAGCTCACATTCATTCATTCATTGACTTCAAAAAATCCTATTTTGAGTGAATGAAGTAAAAACGAGTCATTTTTCTTCTACAAGGAAAGAGATTCCGTCTTTAGCTAATGTAAGTATCATTCATATGGCATGTAGAACAATGATTATGTTTCCTGATAGAAAGAGTCCAAGATCGTATAACTTCGTATAATGTATGCTATACGAAGTTATTACGTAATTGTTAGATCAAACTCTGATTAACCTGATAACTTGATTAATGACAAAATTCAGTCAAATTGGTTTGGAGAATGATTTGATGCTTAATACTCAGATCCTAGACAAGATCATTGTTTGTACCTTTTTTCTTGACCTGTAAGTTATTCTGTACTTGAATTTGGCCTGACAACATAGTTTTTAACTCTCTCAGATTCTTATGTTTCTGCAGCTAACTTCAAACCGTCTGTTCCGGCTTGGGAGAAGGAATTCTGTGCTGTGGTTGGTTCAATTCCATGGCGGAAAGTTTTAGAGGCGAAGCGGTTTATGCATCTATACGACAGAGTGGCCCAATGGGACGACTCAGCAGGCGAAGACGCATTCAAGAACGCTAAATCCCGGTACTGGGCAGAGATAAATGGAGTTCCTTGTAACTTATCTTTGCCTGATCCTGATGTCTACGTTGATGATGTTGATTGGGAATCAGAGGTTGACGCCAAGCTGATTCTTGACCTTGAACGTGGTCCAGACCCGATAACAGAAGAAGAAGAAGAGCATGTCGTGAATCTTGATGCTTTGTTCTTATCTGGACAGTATAGCGGACTCGGTTGGGGAACGGGATGGGGGGACGCTGAAGGGATTAACGAGGAGATTGTTGATACTGGTAAACCAGAAAACTCATGGGGTGATCAGAATTGTGATGGATGGAATGAGGATTCTTGGGAGATAAAAGAGAAAACCGGATCTTGGTATCATGAGAACAACAACAACAGCTTTAAAACCGAATCTTGGGATCATAAGAACAGCAACAACAACATCTTCAACCGCAAGAACGGTGAGAATTGGAACTGTAAGGATCAAGGAAGAGAGAACAGAGAGTGGAGAAAGAGAGGAGAATTGCCACGTGGAGGAGTTCGAGTGAAGGATTGTCGATGGAGGAATGGGAGAGGGAGAAGCAGAGGTGGGTTTCAGCAACAGTCTAATGGTTGGGATTGGACTGAATCCTTCTGAATCAGACAGAGAGACTCTGTTGCTAAATATTTTTTGAGGAAAGAGCAGTAGTTTTTGGGTTAACTATATAGTGTGTGTGTGTGTGTGAGCTTGTAGAAGTTTGGAATCATATCCGATGCCTCAAAATTTTTTGTTTTCTTCTAAACGTTTCTGAGGATCTGTGTCACTTTAATGATGCAGATATATAAGTATATAAAAGTTTCTGGATATTTCAATGATGAAATTAAAAATTTACAACTTGTTAATAATAGGTTTCAATTTTGTATATAGACAAAAACGCTTGGAGGGTGATGATCGGGAAAATGTATAAATTTCTTTCATGTCTCTGGTTCGAGAATGTCATTGTTCGTCATATTCTTGAAACTTTGCAGACAGAAAAGAGGCTCCTGGAGATTTCTCCAAATAATTTCTCTGGTACATTTCAGGTTATCTTGAGGCAATTGTCCTGAAACACAATCAGATCAAAAACTTTTTACTACTAAGAATCTTAATCCAAATCTGCCTCTTTTTAGAGAGAGAGAGACAAAAAAACCACTAAGATTAAGGTACTTTCAAAGAAGATACAGGGATTAAGGTAAAAAAAAAACACCTAATATATGTGAACTTAAAACACAATATGACGGATCCATGAAAAAATAATTATATAAAAACAGAAGCAATTTTTGTAGTAAAACAGGTCTTTTGGAGACATATACATAAATATCAGATATGTATGTGAAACATGAAGAACATACTTAGGTGAATCATGTGAAGATGTCGCCCACCATTAGAGCGAAGAAGCTAGATAACTAAGAAGACAAAATGTTTTTTCTTTGTTTCTCTCTTTCCCCATATAGAAAGTGCCAGCCTCTTTTTTCTGTTTTTTTTAGACAGGAGAGAGTAAGCCTATGATGTGGAGGTATAAATAGGGGTAAATATTCGATATTCGCAGCCTGAAGAGACAAGTAGGGTATAAAAAGTGTTTTTTCTTTTTTTTAATAGCCAGATTGGTAGGTATATAAAACATGTTATTTACTCAAGGAAAATTTCTTCTTTTTATTAAGGGAAATTCCGTGGTCTCTCTTAATTTATTAAAATAGCAGTTTTCTATCATTTACTAACAAAATAATAATACAAAATTTGTAAAACTATCACTAATTTGTGCATAGTTTGCTACAATTAATCGTTTATGAACAAAAATATTTAAATGTGTTACTGTCCATCACACTTCCTTGAAAAAAGTTGTCAATAACATTCAAATTATCTATCGTAAAACAAAATATTAATCTAAAACCTTTGAGAACTATTTGTAAGTTTTCAAAAACTTATTTGTAAAAAAAAAAAAACTATTTGTAAGTTTTCAAAAACTCTTGTAATTTTTTTCAAACTTTTGTAGGTTAAAAGAGATTGCTACAAGTTTTCTATATAACAAATTCACAAATAATACATGATGACTAGTGTGGCTAGTCCAAGCGTCAATGATATTTTTTTGTCTTAAAATGTTCATGAAGCTATTCTGTTAATGGATAATTAGAAGAAAGTGATATCTCAGCATATTAAAATACTCAAATAGTTCATTTTGCAAGTGCTCTCTTTATTAATTATGTATTGTATAATTATAATATTTTATATTATTCTGAAGTTAACCAATACCCTTATAGCTTAGTGTGTTTTTCTCATTTATCTTTATGATCTTTCATGCTTTAAACAAATATATTTATTATCTTTATGATTTAGAATTGGGTGGTAAAATCGTTTAATTGATTTCTAAGAGTAATTAATTTAGATATCTGTAATTGATCAATAAGTGAATATAGAACACCCTAACCCTCCTTTTTCACCAACTTATTTATATATACGCTTCCAACTTCCAAATTAGTAAATCAAACGCGACGATATAAAAGTTAATAATATATATAGTGGTTGCCAATAAAAGGGCCATCAAATAATATCCAAGTAGCTGAGTGGTATGCTATGATTAGCCACTTTGAAAAAGATAATATAATATTTTATAATTTGTTTGAAAAAAAATTATATATAAAAAGGGAAATGCAAGTATTTATTTATAAAAGTTAGAAACAAGGCATTCGATTGATATACGAGCTAAAAAAAGCAATTGTGAAGTGTGCCACTTATTGAATGATATGATGATTCCATTTTCTTTCTCTCATTGGTTTCTAATCCGTCCCACTTATATCACCAGCTAATGGTCTCAATGTAATTGTCACATTATGATAATTGTGATATGTAAAATTATTATTATTGAGCAGTTACATCTGCAGTTGTTAGATCCATGAGATAAGAAATCATGGGATGGAAATCACGACCCACATACTTCTTCATCTTCTCCGGCTCCTGCAAACAAACAACAGTGATTTTCGGAACTTTTGTACCTCTTTATGCTTCTTATATCATTGAGACTCTGACGAGTACACCACAAAGATAACAGTCACATTGCATCATTGAGATTCTAAACTCATCAGCGGAAATGCAGGAAGTTCAATGTCACTAACAAACCTGCGTTTCCCGTTTGTATCTTTTGTGTCATGTCTGCTTTCAGATGGTTCTACAGCTTCAGATCTTGATCCGTCGCTTACTAAGCTTCTGAAATATTATCCAGGAGAGAAAACGCAAGTGGTATTAGAGAACTCAATTTCTATGCTATCAGTCAACGGGATAGAGAAAAACTAAAACAATATGTTTCAACAAACCCTGCATCATCAGCATTCAAGGTTTCAGTCACTTCCGGTTCTTGGAAATCAAACCTTGCAGACTGTTTTCTTGAAGAGACTCTGCCCAGTATTACAAGAAATTAGTGACCTCTAATGCATTTTTTTAAGTGACATCTATAAAGGATACTACTTGTAAATAAGACGTTATTCAGGGTCATTCAAACCTTCTCCTCTTAATCGTCTCCCTGACTTCTTCTCTCTCATGGAAGCTTTTACATAGTTCAGCTTCTTCGGGCCTTAACCGAGCAGACCGTCTTCTTAAAGAGAGACTGCTCGAAACGGAGACAGTATCAGTGCAATACGCTATTTTCCATTCAGAGTTTGCAACTACGTAGGTAATTAAAGTGGAAAAAGGACAAAAAACACTAACAAACCTTGCAGTTTCTTTAATTTCTTTGGCATCATCCATCTCAAGCAATTTTTCCGTTTGTTCAGTTTCTTGAACATCAAACCTGGTAGATTTCCTTCGTACACATTGCCTATGCCAAAACAACCAGACAAAAGAATTAAAGCACAAAAAAGATATTCTTGTCTTCCCATTCTTTTGGAATAGAAATGGAAATAAAAGAAATGTAATTCTCGCACTGAATATAAGAACCTCTTGCTATGCACACTGTCTTTTACCGGGTTTGCTGCATCAAGAACAAACTTCTTGGTGACAATATTGTCAACAATTTGGTTTGCCTCTAGAGAGACAACTCCCTTTTCAATGTCATTTTCAGTCTGACAGGTCACTTCGGGGATACCAGTAGTATCTATTACTCCAGACACTTTCCTACAAACGAAACAAAACCAATTCGGGTTTACTTGACTGCCAAAAGCTTTCACAGAAAACATGGATTAAACATTAAGAAGATTTGGACCTTTTAGTGTTAGCGTTCTTCTTTGAGGTGTTGGCTTCTGTAGACCTCTTGTTGGATTCTTCAGCCTTTTTATAAAACAAGAAAGGTAGAATCAGGTTGGAGTTTGATCACGGAAAAAGAGAAATTATTACACAAACAAGGGTAATCATGTTTGCCATTAACGAGCAAACCTATTTACCCAAGAATTTAGTATGGACATATTACCTTTCCCGTAAAGTTCTTGTCATGAATTGACTTAGAGTTTGTAGCTGGAGGAACCCTATCTTTTAGAAGTTCTGCAGCTTTATTGGCTTCGACCTCCATCATGTTAGCAATCCATTCAACAATGCCATCCTGAAAAATTCGGATTAAATTGAGATGGTCCAAATACCAAAATACAAATAAACATGAGAGAAGTTGTTGACGAAACTTACATTTGCAGTTGTTAGATCCATGAGATAAGAAATCATGGGATGGAAATCACGACCCACATACTTCTTCATCTTCTCCGGCTCCTGCAAACAAACAGTGATTTTTGGAACTTTTGTACCTCTTTATGCTAATATAAGAACTTAACATATAATGTGCTTATATAATAACTTACATATAATGACATGACGTCTTCAGAAAGCTTGATAGCATTAATATTCTGGAGAAGATCATCATAGCTGGTTCTTCTTCCTATCTTACCAAAACCAAAGTGTACCGCAATTTTGGCAAACTGCATGAATTGGTTAAAAAGAAGTTGTTAGATGTTACAAAATCACAAAATCAACAAGTTAACAAAGGAGTAGACAAATACAGAGATACCTTCATGTCGGACAACAACAAGATACGTGTATCAAATATAGATTTGGCCTTAGGAGGGGCAATGCCGCTTTTTGCAAAAGCTTTCATCAATCTTGGATATTCGGATCCGATGTCATGGCCAATCCAAATTCTCCCCTCGAGCAACGTGGAGACATTATCAGCATCGCATTCTTCAATGAGACAATCATCGTTATCGCGACGATGAGCCATACTCGAGTATGCAGCAATGTCCTCCAGCGTCTCAGACAAAACGTTGACCACTCCGAACAGCAGATTCCCTAAACGATCTGCTTTGAATTCAAAGAAAGAAATTACTCTGTCGCTCATGATTTTAGATCTGAGAAATTAGGGTTTTTTTTTAGGTTTGGAAGCTGCGGAGAAGAGGTGTCACAATTCATTAAATAAGATTGGTTTAAACTGTTGTCTCCGATCAAAGAAACTAAGAAGAACTTAGGCGCCAAGCCCAAATTTTATAAACCGGTCGGCAGGCAGGCTGTTTTAATTTTGTTGGGTTCTCGGTTTGGTTTTGGTTTGGAGGCACTGGTAATAATGGTTTAATCTTATCTGACTAGTTACAATGGTTTGTTGTAAACTCTTTTACAACCGTTGATAATTTTTATTGAAGTACAATGGTTTATTTTTAGTGAATCAGCAATGAGGTGGCACAAGTTCTCTTGAAACTTATCAAACATAGTTGATAAAAGAAAAGAGAAACACTTGTCAGACACGGAATGGACTAAGAATTTTATTTAATTAAAAAGATATTGATTTTACACGTGACGTATATTGATTGGTTGCTGAGATTTTAGATTTGTTTTTTCCCCTTAATCATTTAACATCAATTATCTCACAATAATTCTATATATATATATATATAAATATTTTTATACCAAAATTCATCATTTTCATACTCTATAAATAGACACTTGTTTCATTTCATTTGAACACAAAAAAACCCATCTTTTTCTACTAAACTTTTCTATTATTCTACAATAAATTTCTGTTTTGCCGTTAAACCTCGTTTTAGTTAGATGGATCCCAATAATAACCATTTTAACACTCAAAAAATTTCTAATTACCCTTTTAACTACCCAAATCCCAACAATTATCCGCTTCAAAATCAGTCTTCCAACCAACCCCAACATATATCAAATTATGGGTATCCACCAAATTTCTTCATGCCATCAGCTGTTCCAAACTATCCTCCATATTCATCTCAACCACCTCCATATTCTTCTACTCCAACAGGTAATGAATTTCCGGAATTTTCTACACAAATGGCTCTTGGTGGAATGAGATGTGTTCATGAAACCACTCCAGATGCAGAAGATTCAACTTATACTCGCCGAAGAAGCCCAAAATGGACCACTGAGCAAAATTTGGTGCTCTTAAGCGGATAGATTAAATTTGGAACAGACAGCGTTGTTGGCAGAAACCAGAAAGGTGATTCATATTGGGGTAAGATTTTTGAGTACTGTAATGAACATTGCTCATTTGATCCTCCGCGTGATGGAAACTCGTGCAGAAACCACTACAACTACATGAACAAAATATTAGCCAAATGGGTTGGCGCATACGATAACGCTAAGCGTATGCAAAGAAGCGGGTGGTCGGAGGATGATGTATTGTCAAAAGCGCATGAACTATATTCAAGTGATGGTAATGGAAATTTCAATTTAATGAAGGAATGGCTCGCTGTCCGTGACCAACCACGTTACGGTAGTCAGGTAGGAGGAAATACTGGCTCTGCAACAGTATTTATTATGGTTTTCCAAACCCTCAAAATCCAAACATACAACCACCAAATCCAAATACACAAAGGCTCGGCAACAATTATTCTTGAGGCTGTGGCGTCATATGATTTGTGGATATGACATGCTTTCTTTGGGTTGTCTGGTACATTGAATGACATTAATGTACTCGATAGGTCACCGGTGTTTGACGACATCATTTCCGGTGAAGCCCTGGAGGTGAACTTCATCGTAAATGGTCGACAATACAATCGGGCATACTATCTTGCCGATGGAATCTATCCTAAATGGCATGTCTTCGTTCAGTCAATTCAAGTTCATGTAGGCGACAAAGCACAATTGTTTGCCAAACAACAAGAATCATGTAGGAAGGACGTGGAACGAGCATTCGGTGTTCTCCAAGCATGATTTGCTATTGTTCGGCAACCATCTTGAATGTGAGATATCGAGGTATTAGGTAAAATAATGCGGGCCTGCATTATTTTACATAACACGATAGTAGAGAATAAACGTGATACATATTCGCGAAACTAGGAAAATATCGACTTCGAACCTTCAAACAATTCTGCATCAAGCTCCTCGATCAACGTCGACACCCTAATATTACCACAATTTGAAGTTCATGTGCAAGGCCGGTCAGAATCGGATATTCATGTTAGAGCCAATTTATGTGATAGGGGTCGACATATTCAATTGAAGAAAGATCTCGTCGAACATATTTGGCAAAGATTCGGAGCAACCCTCAATTAGAAATATCAAAATATATTTCTAAGTTTATTAATGTTTGGTGTTTGTTTTGTTATAAGATTTTAATGTATGTTTGGTTTGTCTTTATTAATAATAACAAGTGTTGTTTATTTATTTAGAAAATGAGTATATTATTTGAATCATTAAAATAATATACTTTTATATATTAATCAATTCTAATTAAAAAAAAACAAATTATATATTAGTTATTATTTTTTAATATTATAAAAATTATTTTGTGTGATTATAAATATATTAATAGTAATAGTATTTATAAAATGTATAACATATATAAAATAATAAAATAAATTATATATGATGAAGTGATGTGGAGAAAAGAGAAAATGAGTTGGAGGAAAGACAAAATGATTTGCCTTCTTATCGTGAAGTTGGATGTGAATTAAAAAATTGAGATGATGTGGAAGGAGAATAAAATGACGGGAGGGAATATTGGATGAAAATTCGCGTGGAGAAATGTCACTTACCCTATGAGTCAATAGAGAAGAGGAGCAATAATGTTTGTTTCTTCTTTATTTTTTGGGAAAGTTAAATTTTTTATTTTTTATTTATTTATGAAGAAGACACTGTGTGATGTGGCGTCTCCGTAGCTATTACATTACACGTGTTCTCAATACGAGCGAGCGTTGTCTTGATGACGTGTAGTCTCTAACTGTGAAACTCAAAACGGATAATCTTCTTGTTAAATTAAATAAAAATCTAAAATCCCCAATCTAGAAGAAAAATTCATAGGAACTATTAGTGTCGTTGCATTTAAAAACTAAACCGTAATTATTTACGAGAAATAAATCGAGCTTAATGAATACTACAGTAGTACATAGAAAAGGAGGGAATAAACATTCTAGGTTACAAAAGTCGGTTACATACAAAAAAAAAAAAACTCCTACGTTACTTGCCAATTACGAGAACTTGTTTCTTGTACCGATCGATCGAGATTACTCCAACAAAAACCGCTGAAGATATCTCAAATAGCCGTCAACTAACAGAGATCCCCAGCCGACGTCGGAGTCTACGATCGCAAATCCAATCTTCTCGAGAACACCGCCGTTAAAACTCGTCTTGACGTCGCCCACTAGCTTGCGGTTGTCCTTGTCCTCGAGTTTGTCGGTGAACCACCCATAATTTGTGTTCAACGATCTTGTATTATCCGCGATTGTGAAGAACTTTTCCCAATCTTTGTACACGACTTGCCACGTCAGCCTCACGTCCTTCTCACCGGCAGTAATCCCGGAGCTGCTTACGTCGGCTTCGATTTGGAACTTGTCGCTAGAGCCAAACTCGAGGTCTTTTCCCTTTTTGAGAACCGATGCTTTCTTTGTTCCGGTAGACACGTGGACGATGAAGCTGAGGTCCGACAGGGATATCTTGAGTTCCGCGGCCAGTTGATCCTTGCGGCGGCGTTTCGCGTCAGTTTCGACGGTGGAGATAAGGTGTTTGTACGAGGTGATCTCCGTGGTTTCCAAGGCGAACTCGTAGGGAGAAGAGGGTTGTGCGGACCGTGCGGTTATGAGAGACTTCCATAGATTCTCCGAGGAGAAACACTTTAGCCACGCGGTTGAGACGCAAGAGGCGACCGAGAGAGTCTCAGGCTCCATGTAAAGGCCAAGAAGGCACAGTGCCTCCCAAGACGGACGAGGCGGCTCGGTATTGTGTTCATGCTCGTCATCTTCTTTATGCATAAGTACTACGGCTTTTTCTTGAGTGATCTCATCGTCGCGTTTGCGTTTCAGGGGGTTTTGTTTCACGGCGGTGGGAGAGGATAAAACACGTGCGACAACGACGGAGGCAGAGGGAGACATGTGGACGTTTGTTTTCTGATATTGTCTATTTCACTTGTTTAATTTTGGAGTGAGCTCTAGGTTATTGAGGATCCCTATTTATAGCCATTTAGATTTGTTTTCCTAAACGCATAAAAAATAAATAGTGATTTTTTATAAATAAATTAGAACTTGTTATAAATGGATAATTATCCATTAACTCTAATAGCTTCCCTAAGAAGAGTACTATTATTTTATGTTTTTACCGACCTACGTTTTACCGACTTGTTTTACTATAAATCTATAATATACATGCACTTGCCACTTGGTTGGTTTGTAAAGGAGTATGAAGTGAATAAGATCACTTTTCTCTCTCTTTTCTCTTACCTCTCGATCTGATCTCTCTCTCTCACCTTTCTCATCTCTATCAAACAATATATAATATAATATATACACATACATATATATATATATATTATTGTATCATAGTTTATAGAGTATTAGTAAGGCAGGGTCTTCGATTTTTGCAAAATTAGTTTTCTCTTTTCGATACTATTTATTACATATTATTCACTATCAAAAATCAATTTTACCCTTGTTTTTAATCTAATTACATATTTTTCTTTTTCTTTTTCTTTCTTTTTCATACAGTCTTCGATGAAAGGAGAAGGGGAAAAAGACGAAGAAAAGAAAAAAAAAAAAAAAAATAAGAAGAATAAGAAGAAAAAGAAGAAAAGAGAAGAAGAAGAAAGACGGTGGAGATGGAGGTTGGTGTTCGTGATGAGGCGGTGACGGTGACGGTGGCGACGGCGGTGACGGTGGTGATGGCGACGGTGGCAACGGCAGTGACGATGGTGACGGTAAAGATCGTGTTCAACTTTTCTAGGTTTTGATAACTAGATGTATAATAACAAAGTTAGTTAATCAATAACACATGTTTTCTATTATATGATAACCTATCACGATAAATTTTATATTTTCATATTTCATATATTTACGTGATATGATAACTAGATGAACCTGATAATTTATGATATGATAACTGGGTTAACATGACAATTTCATATTATATATTGGTTATCGAGATATTACAAGTATCAGATATTATTGTTATCACGTTATATGTATCATATATTATTGTTAGCACGGTAACATTCTATAGTTATCAGATAACCATAAACTTATCGAGATATCATATTAGTTATCATCTTAATCAAATAGTTATTCACTAACACGACAAACGATTTTACGTTTTCCGGTGGTGAATAATGTCATCGACTCTTCATGAACAGTGTCACCGGATTATATTGTCAGAAAAAATGTTTTCAGATCAATAGCATTTTGTGTAATTATCTAAAATATAATGATATTTTGGGTTAATTTTTGTTTTCTCTTTCCTAATACCTAATTTTAAGTTATTTATAGCTAAAGAACTAATTTTGCTATTGAGGACTATCTATTAAATTCACCCTAGTTTATAACACATTATCGGTACGATCCGTTTCTATACCGAAAAGATAAGATTTAATTTATATTCAATTTATTAACATTTATGTATTGTTTCGGAATAAAGTGTTGTCTTTCCCGAACCGATCGTTATGATAGACTCTATTTTTACGGTAATTATGATCATTATGGTAGATTTGCCACCATTTTTTTGGTCAACATTTGCCACCATTTATACCCTTCCTAATGTTGGTTTTAAAAATAAAAACCTAACATTTAAAAAATTTGGTTTGGGTAAATTGTTCGGATCCTCCCGTATTTGTTGCTTTTGAGTTTTGACCAAACCTGGACATTCCTTTTTTCTTTTTTTGGTCGGTTCAGGTATTTTTTTTTTTTGGTCGGTTCAGTTTTGAGTATATGTAAATGACTAAATGTATTCTTTGTGTATATCTAACTAAAAATAAGATTTTTTTTTAATATATAAAAAAAAACTGGTTTATTCAGTTAACCTTCGTTTGGGATGCATAATATTTTTAGGGAGCTATTATTTTTAAATCTGGTTAATAAACTTCGGGTTCGATTCAGTTTTATTGCCCATCCTGGCTTTTGACTATTTGTTTATTTTATGTTTAGTTTTAAAAAGTTGGAGAACTTTGTAAGTCAATCCCTTTCAATAATAATACCTTTCTCATACACACACTACAAGTAAAATAGAAATAATAGATCTTTGTAAGAACAAAAAAGAAGAAACACCAAAAACAAATAACAAGTCTTTAATTATTTTCCAGTTACTTGATTAGTCTTGCAGATCCTGTTCTTCACGCTCCTTTGTTTTCTGAAGCTGCAAAGCTGTAGTAAGTTATCAAACAATGGAGAGAGAAAAGTGAAGGGTATAGTTTTATGAGAATTTCTTTACCTTATGAATTGAAAACTGTGTGATCAGACATTTTGTTTGTCTCAGTTCCCTGTAGCGGAAAGTGTCTCAAAAGCTTGCACCAATAACTGAACTTTAAGTTTCCGAGCTGGTGTTAGCCTCGAAACCACTTCTTGAAGCGCGTTATCGACCATCCATTCCTCCCCGTTTCTCTTGTTTTGAGTTTCTTGATGCCTTAAATTCACCTTTTCCGCTTCAATTTCGGGGTTCGACAGCAAGAACCGAGGCTCCCTCGGGTTGAATTTCCTAACATTCTCTAACGCTTTGACGAATCTCCTTAGTAGAATCACTCTTTTGAGGTTGCCCCATCGGTTAATCCGCACCTGTGAGACCGGTAAAGGTTCAATTTTCTGTCTTGTTTCTCCTTGGGTGAGGTTCTGATCTTGACTCTCTTCAAGAGAGATTCCATCTATGACTTCTCCTAATAGCTCCACTGCTTCAGTTTGGTAAAGTTCCATCTTTTCATCATCCACATTTGTGTCTTCCTTCAATTCTTCTTCTTCTTCTTCTTTTTTTCGTGTTTCTTCAGGCAATGCTTGGTTTCTCTCGTTATCTTCCATCTGTTTGCATAATAACCGCCACAAGCCCGAGCACTGTTGTTTCTCCTCCAAATCATTGGCTACACGATCAAGTTTTGTAGTCTCTTTGAGATCCTCTTGTAGATTTCTCAATCTTCCTCTTATGATCTCAGCATTAGCTTCATTTTCACTATGGACCATCATAGAAGAAATGCTGGATTGACGAGAGATATTCCTGGATGTTGTTGCTGAACCGGGAGTCGAACAAGTCCCAATATCTTGTAAGCTTATAGTGTCAAAAGCTTGTGCGAGAAGAGAGACTTTTCTTTTCTGAGACGGTGCTAATGTCGATATGGCTTGTCGCAGAGCATAATCAAGCATCCATTCCTCTGAATTTCTCTTCCCTCCAATTTCTTGATGCCTCAAACGGATCTTTTCGGTTTCTGGATCAGGTTCCCAAGGCAAAACCCGAGGAGTCTTGGGGCTGAGTCTTGTCATACTTCCTAAATCGCTAACAAATCGCTTTAGAAGAATGACTTTCTTCACATTGTTCCATCCTTTCACTCTTTTCTCATTAAACTTTGGTTTGAAGGCTATAGGCTTTTCATTGACTTGAGAATTTCTTTCAAGTAGTTCTTGATCCGTAGTTATATCGCTGTCCATAGATTGATCATCTGATGAGTTGTCCGGAATTTCAGAGAGAATCTTCTCAAGCGCTTCTCGAACAAGTGTAACTGTGCCGCTCCTTCTCGGATCAATCTGATGACCACCAGCCTCATCATCACATTCACCTTCAACTGAAACCATTGATTCGCCATTTGCAGAATTAGTTTCTTCTTTCTCTGTTACCATGTGTTTATAGATGAGCTTCCACATTCTCGAATCTTGCTCTTTCTCAACCACGATTCGATGTTTAAAATTGCTGGTGGGAGGAGGTAAATTTCTAGATTTTCTCGGCGTAGAATCAACCTCCTCTTCTCCTTTCAAGTGCTTTTGATGTACCTGTAATCTTGAATAGACATTTGCAATCCTCTGCTCATCTTTGTTGACTTCACAATCTTCCTCTGCTCTCAGTGTTCCTTCTTCGCCAGTTTCAACATTGTTCCGGGGAGTATCAACCTCCTCTTCTTGTTTTAAATCCTTTTGATGTACCTGAAATCTTGAAAAGACATTGATCCTCTGCTTATCTTTGTTGACTTCACAATCTTCCTCTACTCTCGGTGTTCCTTCTTCGGAAGTTTCATCCTTGTTACGAGGCGTATCACTGCTCTTGGATTGCTTAGGAGTCTCATGGCCATCAAGGACTGTATCAAAGGCCTGCACAAGGAGTTCTACTTTCTTTCTCTGTATAGGAGCCAACCTTGATATAGCTTGTCTCAGAGCATAATCCAGCATCAGTTCCTCTCCATCTGTTCTTCTTCGCTCCATTGTTGATCGATGTCTTAGTAATAAATTTTCTGCCCCCAATTCAGATTCAACAGGTAGATTCCGCAACTTTCTCGGATTAAAAACCCGTACTTTCTCCAAACTTTTCACAAATCTTTTCAAAAGTATAATCTTTCTCAGGCTGTTCCAGCTTCTTTTAGTCTCTTCATGATCTTCTTTCTCCTCTTTAAAAGAGTTAGATGATTCCGAAACAATCTCTTCATCATCAGATGACGAGTCAGGGATTTCCGAGAGAATCATTTCAAATGCTTGCTGAAACGATTTAACAGCTGCAGCATCACCATCCTCTTCAATACATGTCATCTGATCAGTTTCATACTTGTGTTCTTGCTCAGTTTGATACTTGTGTTCTTGCTCAGTTTCATCACGCCTTCTCTCGTTGTTGTCTCTCATAATCATGTTCTTCTGTATCAGGTTCCTCCATGTAGAAAGATTTTTCTTTTCAAAATCTCCTGTTTTCTCTTCTTCTTCTATAGATGACCCCGGAGCCGACCCATCTAATTCTTTCTCCACAGCAAGATGGTGACTTGAATCTGGTATTAATTCCAAAGCTTCATCAGATTTCATACCAATAGACAGAGATGATGACGCTTCGCTAGTTAACTTTGTTTCTTCAGGATCCTTTTCTGGTAAAACTTCTAGTTGATCAGTAGTGTCTTTATTGTCTCTCAAGATCGTTTGCGAGTTCACTGTTTCGTTCTCTCCTCTTCCGGGACTTCCAAGATCATCATGACCTCTAGAGCCATCATCCATAGGAATCAAAGATTCAAAAGCTTTGACAAGATGTTTAACTTTCCTTTTCTGCGATGGAGCAAGTGTTGAAATGACTTGCCTAAGGGCATGATCAAGCATCCACTCTTCTGCATTCTTCCTCTCTCCAACCAACTCTCTTCTCAACCGCATTATTGTTTCACTCTCTTCAACATCAGACAACTTACGCCTCTCTCTTCGATCCAACGACTTGAGAAATCTCTTGAGAAGAATTACCCTTTTCAAGTAACTCCACTTCTTGGCACCTCTCTGATGCTCTGATTCTTCTCCCATATGAGAAGTAGAAACAATTACAGACAAATGTGTGTCCCTTCGTTCGATAGGCTGCATATCCGAGCCAGTTGAATCACTCGAATCCTCTCCAACATCATATTCTTTTGCCAATTCACCCTCTAAAGTATGATTCTTTGTAATAGAAATATCATCAGAAGAGTCATCATCGGTGATTTCTGCAAGTATCTCATCAAACACTTGCTTAACAAGCGTAACAGTCTCATTCCATACAGTTTCGGTATTCTCTCCACAAACTTCCTCATTATCTTCCATGGTTTCTTCACTTTTCGTTCCCTCGACCTTCCCATTATCATAATCGAGACCCGTCACGTTAGATTCCTTAAAATCTTTGTCAATTCTTCCATCTGAACCATCCGTAATCTCCGGTTTAGATTCTTTATCATTCCATACATTTTCGGTTTTCTTTCCATCCTTTTCTCGCATTTCTCCAGAAGAACCTTTTCTGCGAACTTCCTCATTATCTCCCACAACTTCTTCACACCTAGTATCCCCGACCATCCCATCATCATGATCGAGACCCGTCACAGTTTTGTCACATATACAGTGCCATTGTGCGGCGTTTTTCTCCAAATCTTTGTCAATTCTTCCATCTGGATCATACATAATCTCTGGTTTAGATTCCTGAACAGATTCTCTTCCAGATGATGCAACAGTCTCCACTGAATCCATTCCCCCATCCCCATTATCATCAACATCTACCATTACCGTCTCAGAAGATCTTCCGTTCGATTCTGAATCATTTGCACAATTCTCTGAGCTGGAAACCTCTTCTTCAAACACCTCTTGATTGGATTCTCCATCTGCATTATCATCATCCACCTGCTTTGATTCGTGATCAGTCACAATCCGACCGCCTAAAGGCCCTCTCTTCCTACTCAAAGTCCGCTTCAATAACACCAAACGTCGGTTCACGCTCTTCTGCCTCTTCAAAAACTTCCTCCTCATCGACACAAACCGCTTCAAAGACGGGACACTAACACTGTTATCCGCAGCGTGGCTATGGCGCCGACCGTGCAGAGAACAATACCTATAATTGCAAACATCATTACTCTTCTTAGAAGAAGAAGAACCTTTCATAGCTGAAGAACATGTAGCTTTAAGCAACCCATTGTATCTCAAGCTCGATATTCTCTTTAACCTAGCTACTTCAAGGTTCTTCTGAATCTTTTCGACATTCTTAGAAGCAGAAGAGCTCGTTGGTCTCAGGTAATGAGGCTCTAATAACCTTAAATCGTCCCTGGAAATTGAATCAAGATTCTTCTTCCGAAGGATTCGTCTCGAATTTGAAGATAAAGGCTTCATAGATCTCATCTTCTTCAGTCTATGTCCTCCTCCTAGAGATAATTTCCTCGTTGACTGTCTCCTAAGAACCTTCATGCTTGAAATTCGAGAAATACTCTTCAAATTCGCTCGTCTCCTCACCGATTTCGACCTTTCCTGAGATCAGAATTCACCAATTTCCAGATCTCAGATTCTAAGTAAATCTAGTGAGCCCTTGATTCCAACTAGAACAGGGAGAGAGAGACAGAGAGATAAAATAAAAACACAAGAGATGTGAGACTTGCCTGGTCAATCTCCTCGTTATCATCAGATGATTTAGAGTAAGTGCTGGAATCATCAGACATCTCGGAAGAAGAAGAAGAAGAGGAGTCTTCTGACTCGGCATTGTAGCCGGAGAAGATGGCCGGAATCTGATCAACTGTGAAGTCGGAACCGGAGCAACCGAAGCTGGGCAATCGGGAAATCCTGATGGGTTTCTTCCACATCTTCCTCTCTCTCCTTTTAAACTCTCTTCTGCTGCTTTTACTTGAGCTCTCCCATTTCTCCGCGAACATCGGATTTGACATTCTCTGTCGAGCTTTATTGATTTGATTGTTCGCGGAAATCTCTCTCTGTTTTTTGTTTTTTATTTTGAGTCGTCAAGAAAAGGATGATCAGAATTCACACAATTGCCATTGATATGTTTCTCTCGATTCTCTCTGTTCGTCAAAGATCAGAACTTTTTAAAAAAAATTATTGGTTTCATTCGTGTTTGAACACTCTTCAAAGATGATGAGAGTCGCCGAAATTGAATTTTTATTTTTTTTCTTGCCGAAGTTGAATTTTATAGTGTACCCTTATGATGGACGGAAAGTATATATAATAAAAAAGGACGAAGTCAAAATTCTTTCAAATAAAGGAATAAAATGTTACTTGACCTGGTTTATTTTTACTAAATTTATTTTTTATGGAAATTTATAAATTCAAATCCATCTTTTTCAGTTTTAGAATATTACACGTTGCTGAATAATACTCATCTAAGGAGTTCTAAAAATTAACAAAACAATTTATTGATTAATTAATTGAACAAATAAATGTATTTTGTAACTTTTTAAAAGTTTAAGTCAATTCCTTAATAAAACGTCTGTGAATTAAATACATATTAGGGGTTTTCTTTCTTATATGCACATCAGTTTTTGTTGAGATATATAAATCAGGAAAGAAAGAGCGATTCATTGACTTAAACTACTAGATTGAAATTGCATTAATGAAAGAAGAAAAATAACATGAATGTATTTATGCAGAGCAGAGAATTAATTGGACAATGAATGTGGTTGTTAGTTCGATATTTATTCATTGTACAGAATTTGACTAAAAATACATACTCTTTTTGTTTGATTGTTTTAAATTAATTACTCCTATTTTTCTATGCTGTGTGACTCTTTGTAAATACTAATAGTAATCACTAAGATGTGTTATGTACGAGTCGTGTTTCACTTTAAATAATCTTCCAAAGTTTAGGTTCTAGGTTCGACTAAATCAACCTTTTCGTTGCCAATGTAGAAAATCATCATTTTATGATCTAATATAAGTAATCAGGGACAGGGTAGTATAAGATCTTACAATAAAAATAAATAAAGAACGCGTAAATGTGGGACCCAAGAAACATGTGTTTGATGACACGTAAACCACGTGACATCAAATCCCTCCGAGATCACCGCTTTGATCGGATTGTTTGTTTCCTTCGACTGTATCCCCAAAAATTCACAACTAGACTCCTGTAGATTCAGAGAACACTATCAACGGTGGAGTAGTAAAAATAAGATTAAACAAAAAAAAAAACAATCTGCAAAAGGATGAAATTATAACATGGGTTGATTAAACAATTTTTTTCAATAAAGAAACCCGCATGATCAAAATTATTTTGCACTTCTGTGATGAATCACCGATCAAGTTCACAATCAAAATATTCTCACTCTTCTAAGTGATGTTTAATGACTTAGAAGAATGAAGATATTTTGATCTCTTTAAGAGTCGATATATATATTCCTCCAAGCAGTCAACCATTAGTTAGATATCGTCTTTAGGAGTCGATACGTTCCTCTTCTTCTTAAATTAAAGAAGAATGATTTAAAGATCCATTTAATTAGGTGATAATTTATTAATCAATCGTGATACCAATGCATTAATCCTAATAGGTTCAATACAAATCTGAAACATTGAAAAAAACATATAAACAACGATCAAAGCAATATTCACACTTTCTTTAATTTACCAATTGATCTTCGCATATAAAAGAAAAACTTTCACACGTACACTTCCCTACAATCCTACACTTTCTTTACCAATGCAACACTATAGGATAAAAAGAAGAAGAAGAAGAAGAGAGGTACAAACATGATAAGCTCGATAAGAAGAAGAGAGTAAAAAAGGCCAAAACCAATTACAATGGATTGCACCAGCAGAAATCTGAGAGAGCTGTGTCGCACGGGATAGAGTTTTTTAGAGTTTAGGGTTTTTGATATTCGCCAGCATGAACAAATCTAAACACGAAACAAATCTGACCGTCTTCATATGTTGAGGTATAAATTCTGATTTTTCAAGATGACATCGTACAGGTGACAAACACAACTCTCTGATATTTCTGGCTTTATTACATCTTGCATACAATACAACTGATGTTGTCATGCTACAGCCTACAGGTTTGTTTTTATTTGTTATATTCCAAATCTTAAAAACATGTTCATGCATGTTACATATAAGAATATATTATGTCTCTTAATTAGTTCTGAACATTTGTGAAAAACATATATAACATCAAATTATCGACAGTTAAATTTTTGTTCGCGCTGGGCGCTGTACAATTTGTTCAGATATGCATGACAACGACATTGACAAGATTATAGATCATCCTTTTATACAAGTCCAAAATATTAATCAGTTGGCAGTAGGAAACACACATAATTTTAGAAACACACATATATATATATATGTATATATATATATTGCTATGATATGAAGAGTTAGATTACAAAAAGTATAATCTAAAGTTCGCTGCTTTGGCCAAAAAAAAAAAAAAAAACAAGGGAGCAATTCAAACCTGGGCAGAATATTGGTTATGAGCCTCTTATCTTAGCCATATTGACATTCAGTTTCCAAATTGTCTTTTATGTCTTCTTGCGGTTATCGTATTGCGGATCTCTTCGATCGATACGTGGTATAAGAAACTTATAATCGATTCAATGCATGACAAAAAAGAAGAAGAAGATCACAAACAGTCTGGTTATCAAAACTCTTAACTAGTGCTTATTATATATAGATGCTTAATAATTAAAAAGACATAAAAAAAAAAAACTTAAACACCGTAATGTATTTAGAAATCCTGTAACTAATAAAAAAAATTTAATATTGATCGTTGATCGTTAACAAAAACGAATCAATTATCTCGAAATCTGTCATCCATTAGACCTTCAATCTACGGGGTCGTGTAAAATCATGAGGAATAGGTGCTGGACTACCTCTTCGAACTTTTGGAGTCGGGCTCCAAGAACCATAATCCTCGTGAAAAACTTCTTTCCAAATCGTATCTCCTTTTGCTGAATCTTGCTTCACCAGGTAATCAACCGGAAAACTTTCTCCGGCCAGGGAAGCCACCACCATGGGGAGTACCGGAGCAACGATAAGAAGAAACCTCACGTGGTTGATACGAAGCGCCATGATTTGTGATTGATTCAACTAGCTAGCTAGGGCTCTTCAGCTTCTCTAGAATATCTATAACTTCTTATAATCGATTCTGATTCTGAATTTTTTTTGGGCTCTTCAACCTCTCTAGAATATGAACACAGGTCTAAATTTTCAATTTTGATATACAATATGAGATTGGGCCGAGAGAATAATCTTCCATTATGATTAATCTTGTTATTTGTACAAGTGACAAACACAAATCGCCAATATCTTTGGCTCTTTAGCACATTATTATGGTAGAAATTAGCGTTTATTTTTATTTTTTAAATTCAAAATCATACGAATATTACCACCAATCAGCGTTTGATTGCTGCCAATCACATTCAAAAAGTTAAAACACAGCGTTTGGAGTAGAAAAAAAAAACTCGGCGTTCAGATTAAATAATCGGTCATCTTCCTTGAAACTACAGGTTGTTTAGTCTTTCCACATGACAACACCATGATGTTTTATTTTATGAAAACAAAACACCGTGATGTTTTTACATTCCACGTGGGAATTGCGTAAATCTTATCCAACGACCCTTTTTTTTGTTTTCTCTCTCGCTCACGTTTATCCAAAAAAGAAAAGAAAAAAAAGAAACCGTCGTGATGGGCCATTTCTCGGCCGAGTCACCATTATCGCCCTCTCTTATCCCGTCGCGATTCCCTATGCAATTTTTTTTTTTTTTTTTTTTTTTTAATTCCCCCATTTATTTACGTCTCTCTCTTCTGATTTCTCCTCTATTCCCAAGTAAAGTCTCTGCTTCACGTTTCTTCTTGCTTCTCGATTTTGTTCTGACCTACCAAGTCCCAGGCTCAGGTAATTTGCTTATTTTCTAATTTGATCTGGTTTTCGATTACGGTGTTTGTAATGAATCTCTGCGTTTTCTCTTTTCGTTTCCTGGGCTTTTGATTATTAGCTAAGAAAGTTCGAGTTCATGATCTCGTCGGAATCTCCTTTTTTTTTTCATCCGCCCTTACTCGATTTGAAGCTCTTATTCAGGTTTTACACGCAAAAAAGGATAATACTTTTCTTAAAAATCAGTTTCCTTTTGCTCGATTTTGATTTTGCCAACTTCGTTTTGGTAGCCAAATTTGGGGAAACAAAAATGCTGACTCGGTTTCGAATTCTAAGAATAGATCATGACTCTGTTCAATAAATCCGTTGCTCATTTAGTACTCAAGTATCTCGTTTTTGTTTACCTTTGCAGTGGAAAACATAAACCATCCCCAATGGATATAAGCAACGAGGCTAAAGTTGATCCATTTTCAATCGGACCAACATCGATCATGGGTCGGACCATCGCTTTTAGAGTCTTGTTCTGCAAATCAATGATACAGCTTAGGCGTGATCTCTTTCGGTTCTTGCTGCATTGGTTCGTTAGATTTAAGCTGATAATATCACCGTTTGTATCCTGGTTTCATCCCCGGAACCCACAAGGGATCTTAGCAGTTGTCACAATCATCGCCTTCGTGTTAAAACGATACACAAACGTGAAAATGAAGGCGGAAATGGCATACAGAAGGAAATTCTGGAGGAACATGATGCGCACTGCTTTGACTTATGAGGAATGGGCTCATGCTGCTAAGATGCTAGAAAAGGAGACACCAAAGTTGAATGAATCTGATCTTTATGATGAAGAATTGGTTAAGAACAAGCTTCAGGAGCTTCGTCATCGTCGCCAAGAAGGATCGCTTAGAGACATCATGTTCTGTATGAGAGCTGATCTCGTGAGGAATCTCGGTAATATGTGTAATTCGGAGCTTCATAAAGGTAGACTTCAGGTTCCTAGACATATAAAAGAGTATATCGATGAGGTCTCTACTCAGTTGAGGATGGTCTGTAACTCTGACTCAGAGGAGCTTTCTTTAGAAGAGAAGCTTTCCTTTATGCATGAAACACGGCATGCCTTTGGTAGAACGGCTTTGCTTCTGAGCGGTGGGGCTTCTCTTGGTGCGTTTCATGTAGGTGTGGTTCGGACTTTGGTTGAGCATAAGCTTTTACCTCGGATAATTGCCGGTTCTAGTGTTGGATCCATAATTTGTGCCGTTGTGGCCTCAAGGTCTTGGCCAGAGCTACAGAGTTTCTTTGAAAACTCCTTGCATTCTTTACAGTTCTTTGATCAGCTCGGAAGTGTTTTCTCAATCGTGAAACGGGTAATGACACAAGGCGCTCTACACGATATCAGACAGTTGCAGTGTATGCTTAGAAACCTCACATGCAATCTCACATTCCAAGAAGCTTATGATATGACAGGAAGGATACTGGGGATAACAGTTTGCTCCCCAAGAAAGCACGAACCGCCTCGGTGCCTTAACTATTTGACTTCGCCTCACGTGGTTATATGGAGCGCAGTGACTGCTTCCTGTGCTTTTCCCGGTCTCTTTGAAGCTCAAGAACTAATGGCTAAAGATCGAAGTGGAGAGATCGTGCCATACCATCCACCCTTCAATTTGGATCCAGAAGAAGGCACTAAATCATCTGTACGCCGGTGGAGAGATGGTAGTTTGGAGGTTGATTTACCGATGATGCAGCTTAAGGAACTGTTCAATGTCAATCATTTTATTGTGAGCCAAGCCAATCCTCACATTGCACCGTTACTGCGTCTAAAGGATATAGTTCGAGCTTACGGTGGTAGATTTGCTGCTAAGGTATGTATTGTGCGTAGTTAACTCTGTTTTTGTCAGACTCTGTTTCTGATATAACCGCATTTTCTGCCTTTGTAGCTTGCGCATCTAGTGGAGATGGAGGTTAAACATAGATGCAACCAGGTGTTAGAGCTCGGTTTTCCGCTCGGTGGACTCGCAAAGCTTTTTGCTCAGGAGTGGGAAGGTGATGTAACAGTTGTAATGCCTGCTACTCTTGCTCAGGTTCTGATCCAAAACCTGAAATCTTGAAGTTTCTTTAGTTAGAATCAGAGGCTTTGGACTTGCTAGATTCTTATTGGCTGTGGATATTTTTTGCAGTACTTGAAGATTATACAAAACCCGACTCATGTTGAGCTTCAGAAAGCGGCTAACCAAGGAAGAAGATGCACTTGGGAGAAGCTTTCAGCCATTAAAGCAAACTGTGGGATCGAGCTTGCGCTTGATGAGTGTGTAGCTATTCTTAACCATATGCGCAGGCTCAAGAGAAGCGCTGAGAGAGCCGCTAATGGTGGCACGTCATCATCTCATCACGGATTAGCTTCAACCACCAGATTTAATGCTTCTAGAAGAATCCCATCTTGGAACGTCATTGCTCGAGAGAACTCAACGGGTTCACTCGATGACCTCGTCGCTGAAAATAATCTCCACGCGTCTTCAGGAAGGAATTTAAGCGACAGTGAAACCGAGAGCGTGGATTTGAGTTCTTGGACAAGAACTGGTGGACCTTTGATGAGAACAGCTTCTGCTAATAAGTTCATTGATTTCGTTCAGGGTCTCGATATCGACATTGCATTGACCAGAGGATTTAGTAGCAGTCCCAATTCCCCAGCGGTTCCTGGCCCGTTTAGTCCAAGCTTTAGTCCAAGCTCGAGATCCATGGCGGCTCATTCCGAGGGCGAATCTGAGAAGAGGGAACCTAACAGCAATGGAGCAACCACGTCAAGCATAACAGTTACTGAAGGTGATCTTCTACAGACTGAGAGAACGAGTAACGGGTTTGTTTTAAACGTAGTTAAAAGAGAGAACTTGGGAATGTCTATAGGGAATCAGAATACTGAGCTACCGGAGAGTGTACAGCTCGATATACCGGAGAAGGAGATGGATAATAGCTCTGTATCAGAACATGAAATAGACGAAGAAGATGATGATGATGAAGAAGAACAGAACGGCTCGGTTCCGGTTACCGTTTCTTCAGAAGATTCCGGTTTACAAGAACCGGTGTCTGGTAGTGTTATAGATGCTTAGACTGATTGATTGGAGCGAAGAGATTCTCAATTGATTCAGATAGATTCTTGTTTAACAAGGGATTGGAGAGTTTCCATAGGGTTTTTAGTGCCTGGTAAATAGTACTATAAGGTGCGTGTTGTGTAATTTTTCTTATTCATTTGTGGAATATAGCTGTAAATTTCAGAAAAAGAAAAGAAAAGAATCCCATAGCATTATATAATTAGACTTTATAGAGAAAATATTTATTAAAAATTTAGTCAAAATTATAATGATATTATTAACATGTTGAAAAAAAGGATTAGTTACCATAAGTCATAATTTATTGCAAGAGTAGTTTTGGATTAGATTCTCTAATCTCATTGGCATCTAGCAATCTTATAATAGAAGTTTAATAAAAAAACAAATACTGTGATAAAGTTTAGTAACGGAAAGTCTCATTTGGAAATTTCGAGGAAAGTGCAAAGAGCTACTCTCACACACTTGGCTTCGTCTTCCTTATAATTAACCTCTCAAATCTCTCTTCGTCTCCTTCATCAGATCTTTCTCTTACTCCATGAAGATGAAGTTCATCAAATTCAGTCCCAAACGTTTCTTTCCATCCAAGGTGTCTCGCCACAAGCCGTCCTTCGGTTTCGCGGCGTCGACTTCTTCATCTTCCGATATTTCCGGCGAAAACCTAACCGTCGTAACACATACCGACGATTCTTCTCCGTACTCGCACGTCGAGCTAATTGACAAAGACAACGACGGAGCCGTCTCGAGACATGATCTGGAGGCGTTACTGAGTCTACTCGGTCCCAATCCGCCGAGCGAAGATGAGATAAGTGTCATGCTCCGGGAAGTGGATCGCGAAGGCCATGGTACCATCAGCCTGGAGACGCTGGCTAGCCGTGTCGTCTCCTCTGATTCGTCGACTCATCAGGGCTCCGCGGAGCTGAGAGAGACGTTCGAGTTCTTCGATTCAGATAAAGATGGTCTGATATCGGCGGAGGAGCTCCTCCGCGTCTTCGCCGCCGCGATAGGTGATGACCGGTGCACGTTAGAGGAATGCAGTCGTATGATAGCAGTCGTAGACGAAGACGGCGATGGATTCGTAAGCTTCAACGACTTCTCCCGAATGATGAATCTATGATCCATCTACCAAACTTTTGATCTTTCCTTCTTCTTTTTGTTCCTAGTGTCGATGACTATAATCTAGAATTTGTGTTGAAAAAATGTGGAAAACAAAAAAAAAAAATATGGTAAAGTTTCGTTTTCGTCTTTTTGTGTATTAAGCGAAAATGTACATGTTCTAACTTAAGATTTTGAATAATATACATAGTACAGAGGCTATACGTATAGATTTTATTAAAAAGTAAATATATATCCAAATTTTTTGGTCAGCCAAACTACGATTAAAGTACTTACCATTCATTATTAAAAATGGAAATTCAATAAACTGGAAATAGTTAACAAGAAAGGTTTTAGTTGTTTTTCTCCTAATTTCTTTATGTAAGTTACCCAAAAAGTAACAAGCATTTTCTTTGTTTTTCTCCTAATTTTTTTATGTAAGTCTTCCAAAATATTGTCATTTCTTTTGTGTTTGGTCAATAAAATACATTCTTTTAGGCATTGCTTGCTAGCTTTATTGACCTTTTAATAGTAACAATAGCCAAAGAAAACTCGCGAAAATTCTTTAGACATTTAGTGCATTTGGCTAATCCGTTATGTAGATGAGATAATCATCTAGCTGGTCGAGATGCCTCTGTGACCGATTATGGTCTATATATATATATATATGAGATATGGTTTAGTTCGGTTTGGTTTTGTTTGACTTGAATTTGGTTATGGTTTACATATTATTATTTACAAGTATGATTGTTAGCAAAAAATATAAAAATGTAAGAAAGATCACATGCAATATTGTAGACGTACATAATTTCTTTAAAACACAAAATATTGTAGACATAATGAATGTGGATGCTCTCGTACGTTGACAGTTATTGTACTTAAAAATTACGGTGTTTTGTTGATTGCCGTACTTCCGTCTGCACTTGTAACCCCTTGCCGCCTCCACAAAACAGATTTTGATCTAGAAATAATTACAGAGGAAGTCACTTTTCCATTTCTAAATTACAGGAAAAGGCAGTTTCGACTCTTTGGGCACTTTCTTGTAATGAAATGACATTTTTGCCCCTTTGTAACTTGAATGAACACGAAAACCTTTCAATCTCTTCGCTCTCCATTTTCTTCGTCTTCTTCTTTAGTTATCTTCATCTCATTCCACATTCCTTTTTACAACATTTTCAGGAATCAAGAGCATTCTCCAGCTCCGAGCAACGAAGATGGCCTCCACCCCCAACGTGAATGTCCTCGCTCTTCGCTCTTCAATTCTCATCAACCATAGATTCAATCCCAACCTCCATCACCGTAATCCTAATCTCCGTCTCTCTCTTCCCCATAAACCCACATTAAATCTCTCCCTCAACTTGTTAATTCTCTATCTCTATTTTCTTTTAGTTGTGGCGTTACGGAGGCAACTTCTCAAGAGAGTCGTCGATAGAGCTTCAAATTCCTCCGGGATCCATCATCATCGCCTGCGATCTCCCTCCTCCGCTCTGATTTATCCGCCACTTCTTCTTTTTCCGATGCTCCGCCGCAGCTTCCGCCGTTCGATTACCAGCCGCGGCCGTATAAAGGTCCTTCTGCCGATGAAGTTTTTCCGAGAAATTGTAAAAAGTCGCTATTGAAATCGAACGAAACAGGCGGGGTTTTTACTAGTCAGAGATTCATAGAGAGATATATAGAAAAAGGGAGTTATGGATTTGGATCAATGGATTTCGAAGGTTAAAGATGGTCAGTATCTCTCCGAGGACGACCTTCAGCTTCTCTGCGAATACGTACGCCCTCTTTTTCATCTCCTTACTTGCTTTCTCTTCTGAATGGATTTATGTCCCTGAAAACCCATTTATTTTCTGAGTCGATTAAGGCTTAGAGCTTCTCCCGCTGTTGCTTACTTGGTTTGTCTGTATATCTTGGTGGGACGAGACTTCGAATCTGGTCAAATGATTTGAGATTTGTAAAAATGCTGATTTTGTATTTGCGGAATGTACAATACCATGGATACGATCAATTAATATTACCGTAGATAAATATTTGTTGAGTAGTTAGTGTGGACAAACTTACGTGAACAAAGCGTAATGGACAAAGAATAATGAACAATGTATGACAGACATTGAAACATAAATTCAAAGAGATCGAGAAGTTGAGTAAAAACGAAATAAGTGAGATCAACAGAACTGAAAGAGAACAAGTAAAGAGTACATAAACTATAAGAGGACAAGTAAGAGTGCATTCTCGAGATCAACATAACTGAAACAGGATAAGCTAGTGTGGACACTTGTTATATCAGCAGCGATACTTGAAGTTGGTTTCTTATGCTGCAATGCTTGGACGAACTAGCGTGGACGATACAAATCTCTCTTTAAGAGATGTGAAAAAAAAATTACAAGATAATTTATCCTTTTTTTTATATAAAGGGTAACCAATGTCTTGAAAGCATTCGATCAAACATGGTTTACTGGTTGAAATTAATAATAATAGTGAACGGCAACACCATAGGTCTGGAAACGACTGGAATACAAATGATAACTGATTCAGGAACCCGAGTGTTCGCTAATAACAAAAATATATTCGATTATGCAATCATATAGCGTTCTCACTCTTGCTTGCAACTAGTAAAAACATTCTAACCAAAGTAACTTAACAATACTCTTTCATCAGTAACCTTTGAGCTATAATCCGTAACGTATCCTCCAAGCGGGTTCGTTGGAGCCGCTGCGTAGACTGAGCCGTGGGTTGCGTACGGGTTATAGCGTTGCTGCTCTGGTGCTACAGCTTGTGGATGTGCTGGTGCCGATGCTCCAACTTCAGCCATGAAGTTCTGTCATCAACACAATCAAAGCTTAGAATTCATCATTTCGAAAAAATGGAACAACTTTCTGTCTTTTCAAACCAGATTACAGAAGTGTATGGCTACAAAGTTTCGTCACTACGCTATTTTCTTGTTTTTGCGAGATCCGGAACAAGATACGAGCTTTTAAAGGTATCTATGGTTAAGACATTTGGTGTGTGAAAATACAGGTACCTGGATAAGCTGCATAGCAGTTTGGACTTGTGAGCCAGTTCCGCTAACCTCAACAGTCATTTCACCAGGTACTCCACGCAAACCTATCCACGCAAACCTGTCCACGCAAACCTGTCCACACATACTTGTCTTTAGAACTTACGAGTTCCATGCAACGTTTCTTATCAAATTTAGCTTCTCTAACAAATGACTAGGAATCATCACAAATAATAACTGATCCTTCAAGCCACAAATGACTAGATGCTCGAAATCACAGGTAAAAGGCTTTTGTGTATGTAACACTTCAGATCATAACACTACCAATTTCTGAAGCTAGATAGGTTCTTATGCTAACAACAATTAATTTACCTAGTAACATCCAATCGTTCTCATATAGTTCTCGTGGACAACGGCTCATGGACAACGCCTCATTGGACATGTTCGTGGACAATGTCACCTACAAAATTCAACAAAAAACCACCTACAAAATTTAACAAGTTCATCTATTTTCAGACATCCAGAAGTAATTCTCTAATCAAAACTATCAATTCATCAAAAGCCATTTCATCATTGGCTACAATCAACATTAACCTGACTCTAACCCATGCTTGCAAACCCAGCACAATCATGACCGAGTTAATCAAAGAACAATGAACAAAAAAACTTTGAATTTTAAATGCAACAGGCTCAATTCTTACAATTGTTTATTTATAGCTAAAGAAATCAGTTTCACACGACGAACCAAAAGAAATGAAAGCCAGATTCGGACTACACGTAAGACTGGAAAAGAACTGCACGTAACCAGCAAAGAAGAAAACAGGAAGAAATCGATAAAAGGGAATTTATACAACACTTACGGCATAGAAACCTCTTTTCTTCATCTTTATAGTCTTTTGGATCAGATAACCAACCGCTTAGTTACCTGAAACCAAAAATCAGATACCTATGACTTGTCCACGCAACAGAAGTATAACCAATAACCAAAAATCAGATACCTATTACTTGTCCACGCAAACATGTACACGCAAACCTGTCCACGCAAATCTGATACAAAAATCAGAAGGAAGAAATCGATAAAAGGGAATTTGTCCACTATGTCTACTATGACTTGTCCACGCAAACCTGTCCACACATACCTGTCCACACATACTTATCCACGCGAGCTGAGCCCAGAATCATCTTGTTCCCGATTTTCAATCCGCCGATCATGTAGAAAACTCTGTCCACGGCTGCTCCGATGCATCCGTATCTCTAACGTGCCGCTTGAGTGACCACTTCCCACCGATTTTTCGCCGGATCGTACTCTTCCACCGCCGCCGTGAGTTCTGAACCACCACCGCCACCAGCAACATAGATCTTACCGGAAATGACAGCGATTGCAAATTTCTTAACGTATATCTTACCGGTAAGAGTCCCCATCCACGAATCGTATCTCAAAACCTGAATCTCTCCATATAATTTGATCTATTGGTTAAAATCTCCATATAATTAGATATTGGATTATAGGAAGAAATTCTAATATAATCCAATTATGAGATATAATATTTGTGGACATCAGTAGTAATAGTAAAGTTAATAATGTTTCTGAAATAATTTTTTCAACCGTGTCAACACCTTTGAATCTATCGAACACATCTAAATTGGAACCGAGATATATATTATATTCTTATCCAAAAAAGGAAAGAAAGATTACACATTATATATGTAATAAGGCCAAATAGATATGTCTTGTTATAAATATGCATGTATTCGAAAATATGAATCAAGGAAATTAACTGATATTTCTTACCACAAGAAATCTTGTGTCCATATAATCTGAAAACCTCAAACATAATGGCGGTTGTTTCCAAATCATCTTCATTTGCAATTAACCAATCCAACTTCCGGAAAGCCTGGTCTAAAATCTCTACGATTTCCTTCTCAAAGTAATGTGAAATAGGCAAGTGGATGAGACCTATTCTCTCTTTCTCAGTGTTGTGAGAGGACATTAGCATGTTTCTCACTGTCGGCTTTAGATATGATTCAATCTCTGTCGCTAGTGCATCAAATTCCTAAAACTTATCAGTGATTAAGAATCATGATCTGCAACAAAGACTGATTATTAAATACACTTATCGGATGTGATCATTTCTCTGGGTACTTACGTTGTTTTCGGTGGGAATAGAGAGGATGTGATCTCCCCAAAGAGTGAGAGTAAAATGAGGCAAGGGACGACTAGTCTCAAAATCACCACTACTCTCACTAGCAGACTTAACACATAAGCTGTGTTTTGTCCATCTCCGAAAAGAGTAAAGTGTTTGCGAAGAAAATGCAGAGGAAAGAACGATAGTTTGGTCTTACGAGAAAGATGAGTACCGTTGCCAAGGTGAAGGAGAGATTTAGGACCAAAACCCATTCGTGTTGCTTCCATTATTTTGTCACTCTCAAGAGAGAGATACAGACGAGATAGTCTCTGCTTTGTTCCTTCATTAATTTTTTTTAACAATACTTCACAATTAATATATCTTATTATATAAAACTGGATCTCTCACTGACACGTAGGATAATTTGCAATCACGAGATCGTGACATTTGTCATGGTTAATTTAGATCGCGACATGTGTCAAAGTAATAATATAAACTTTCTAATTGTTAGTTATTAATTTTTTTTAAAGAAAAATAACAAAAAAGGAAAAAAATTTATGTTTTATATAATGAAAACTAATAACATTGAAAAAGTAAAGTAAGAGAAAAAGTAAAAAATACCAAATAAAAAGAACAAAAAAGGAAAAAAATGTGTTTCATATAATGAAAACTAATAACATTAAAAAGTAAAGTAAGAGAAAAAATAAAAACTACCAAATAAAAAGTGTTAAATATATATATACAAAAATATATGACTCTTCTTATTATATAAAGCAGAATGTTTCAAATTTACTAACTCGCCTGATCGTGACACGTGTCAAGTCAAACGATCAGATTTTGACATAATATTAACATTAATAAAAATAAAATTTAAAATCGGTTTCTAATCTTTAAAAGTAAAGGAAAAAATAGTAGTTATGTTTAGATTAAAGAAATCAAACAAAAATTATATATAAAAGCAAAGCTGAGGAAAGAAAGAAAAACCATATTTTACTTTAGAATAAGAAATTAAACAATAGATTACAATACTTAAAAGAAAAAGAATAAAAGCCAAAGTTTATAAAAATAAAAAAACCATATTTCAGTTTAGAATAAGAAAATTAAACAATAGCTTACAATTCTAAAAAGCTAGAGTTTTAAAAAGGGAAAACAAACAATTATTATTTCTATTTAGATTAAGAGAATCTTATTATATAAAGCTGAATCTCTCAACGTGAGCGTGACACGTAAGATAATTATCAGTCACGAGATCGTGACATTTGTCACAATTAATTTTGATCGCGACATGTGTCAATTTAATTTTAAAAAGTAAAAATGAATTAAAGTAAATATTAAAAAAAATTAAANGATTCGTCTGATCGCGACACGTGTCAAGTCAGACGATCATATTTTGACATGTGTTTAATAAATTTTCAATTATAATTTAACACATAATATTAACATTAATAAAAATAAAATTTAAAATCGATTCCTAATCCTAAAAAGTAAAGGAAAATAGTAGTTATGTTTAGATTAAGAAAAAATATACAAAAATTATAAATAAAAGCTAAAGTTAAAAAAACCATATTTTAGTTTAAAATAAAGAAATTAAACAATATATTACAATCCTAAAAAGAAAAAGAACAAAAGTCAAAGTTTATAAAAAAAAGAAAAGGAAAACCATATTTGAGTTTAAAATAAGGAAATGAAACAATAGTTTACAATCCTAAAAACTAAAGTTTTAAAAAAGAAAAAAAACAATTAATATTTCTATTTATATTAAGAAAATAAAAAATGGAATACAATACTAAAAAGAAAATGAATTCTCATTCCCCACCTCTATATAACCAAATTGATAGCTTCTCATTTTCACAACTAAAAATTAATATTTTTCGTACATAAGTTGCGGGTAATATTTTGTCTAATAGAAAACATGATTACATAAAGAGAAAGTTTCATGTTACGTAAAGAAAAAAGCATGATTGCGCCACGTCAAGTCAATCGATCATATTCTGACATGTGTAAAAGAAATTTCCAAAAAAAAACCAATTAGTTTTGACACATAATATTAACAATAGAATGATAAATTTATAATTGATTCATAATCCTAAAAAATAAAATTAATAAACAAAAAATAAAAATAAAAAGTAAATTTATCTTAAAAGCCAAAGTTAAAAAAAAGAAAAAATTAAAATTAATAACGGAAAAAATTTAAAACCGATTAATAAAAAAAACTTTAAAATTTGGAATTTAATAAACGGTTCATAATATTAAAAGGTAAGAAAAGGCAAAATTAATATAAAAAATAAAAATCTTTAATTTTTCCATTTATATTAAGGAAACAATTAATTACTAATCCAAAGGAAAAGATTTCTCACCTCTATATAAACCACAATTTGGTAGTATGTCAATTACATACCAAAAAATTAAAAGTCCAATAATCGTATCTAAAGTTATTTATTGCATATGCTTCACTAAAATTTTCCTTCAAAATATATATATTTCATCGAAAATTTTGTTTCAAAATTTATGTATTATATATATTTTCACGAGTGTTCTAATTTTGTTTTCCATTTTTTCGTTTTTAATTTTTTTTACGGGTTATAAAATATTAAATTACAAATGCATATACTTATCTAATATATATATACATGGAATTACCTAAAATTAAACAGTTCCAATTACACAATCCATCCATATAGATCACGTGGTTCGGGCCCGGGGCCCATTATTTTGCCGCCACTCTTTTCCCGCCAAAACTAATAGTCGAGTAAAAAGCCCCCACTCGCATTTCCCTTAGAACATTCCACAGAGTGAGAGAGAGAGAGAGTTTTGTAAAGGAGACGAAGAAAGATGTCTGGGTGGGACGAAGGAGCAGTGTACTACAGCGACCAGCCGCAGTTTCCGGACGCCGGAGACGCCGCCACCGTCAGTCCCCATGCCGTCTTGACGAAATTTAAGGAATTCATTAGAAATTTCGAGATCGAGCAGAATTGTTTCCCTTATAGGGAAGCCCTCCTCGATAACCCTAAGAGACTTCTTGTCCACCTCGAAGATCTCCTTGCATTCGATTCCGATCTCCCTTCTTTGATCCGATCCGCTCCTGCCGATTTTCTCCCCGTGGTATGACCGCGATTTCCTCCGCTGTTTGAATATTTGCTATTTACTGAAAATTTCATTTTTTTAGTTATTTCAGAGGATTAAGGCCCATTTGTACATGTTAGATGCTCGATCTGTATGATTATTTGCTGTTTATTCATATAGATATGATTAAACTTCGGCAAGTAGAAGAAATTAGAAGTATTGTGTTTGAGTGTTTCTGAAAATTTCTTAGTTTTGATAGCAGTTGGAATTAATCAAGCTTTGTATTGTAGTTCGAAAAAGCAGCTGGTGAAGTTCTGGCTGGATTGAAAATGAAGGAAGCTAGAGAGACGGGGGAAATAGAGGAGCCTTCACCAAGTGATGTGCAGATTTTGCTGACTTCAAGAGAGGATCCAGTGTCAATGCGATTACTTGGGGTATGTCTTTTTTCTAGGATCTGGTTAAATGTTCTCTGTTTATGTGTTTTCTTGTTTCCCTGGAGGTTTACTCTTAACTTCCCATAGGCCCAGTACATCTCAAAATTGGTGAAAATATCTGGGATTAGCATCGCTGCATCAAGAGTGAAGGCAAAGGCGACATATGTCTTTTTAGTTTGTAAGAATTGTAGAAAAACCAGGGAAGTTCCATGTCGTCCAGGCCTTGGTGGGGCCATTGTTCCTCGATCATGTGATAATATTCCTCAGGTACTTGCATGGTCTTTCGTTCGGTGATGATTTAAATTTGCATTTATCCTGAGTTTTGATAAGACTAATTGAACTTGTTTAGCCTGGGGAAGAACCTTGTCCTCTTGATCCGTGGATGGTGGTTCCTGATAGGAGCCAGTATGTTGATCAACAGACGTTAAAGCTACAAGAGAACCCGGAGGTAAAGATCCGTTTATTCTGTTGTTTACATGGTAAAATTTTTCTTTTTGGACAGTTATATATGATATGCTTCTGACTTTTGAAGGATGTTCCTACTGGAGAGCTTCCAAGAAATATGCTTCTCTCAGTTGATCGGCATCTTGTACAATTAATTGTACCTGGAACCAGACTGACAGTAATGGGTATCTACAGCATTTTCCAAGCTTCGTCATCATCTAACTCGTAAGCTTTTTTAGTTTATGTCAATCGAGACTGTAGATTGTTTTGGTAAAGATGGACCAACAATGATTCTGATGTAGGCACAGAGGAGCAGTTGCAATTCGGCAGCCTTATATCAGAGTTGTTGGATTGGAAGACACAAATGAGGCCAGTTCCCGTGGTCCTGCCAACTTCACTCCCGACGAAGTGAGTATTGCGTCATTTGGAACTTTTTATTATCATTGGATAGCTTATGCCATTCATAGTTTCACAACAAACTATTGAAGTATTGTGGCTGAAATATAAGAAACTGTGGTACCCCAGGCTGTCAATTCTCTAGTTAATGTTACCGGAATCCAGATGTTGGCTTTCTGAAGTTTTTTTCTTCGTGCAACTCCCAAGTGAATGTGATGGTGTTTCAGGAAAAAGACTTTATTGCTTTTAGTTTAGTATAAATCATTTAGGTCTGCTTGAAACATTACTTTATGCAGTTTAGTTGTAAAATTCCATTTATCAGTTTTGCCTTTCCCAATATTACTTTTAGGAGGAAGAGTTCAAAAAATTTGCTGGTAGTCAAGATGTATACAAGAACATTTGCACCAAGATCGCACCTTCTATATTTGGTCATGAGGACGTGAAGAAAGCAGTGGCGTGTCTTCTTTTCGGAGGATCGAGGAAGGTAGGTTACTGCGATTTCAGTTTTCATTTTCTGTGTACTTGGATGCATCTATTGATATATACATTTATATCTTAAATTCAGAGCCTACCTGATGGAGTCAAACTAAGAGGCGATATTAATGTTTTGCTTCTGGGAGACCCTTCAACTGCAAAATCACAGGTTTGTATTGTTGTCTTAGTATCAATAATTTAAAATAACTGTTGTATTTTTATTTTTTTTGACAACCCTTACAAAAATTCAGTGTTATTTACAGCACTTGTAGCTTAGATGTTGAACCAATTTGCTTTTCGTTTTTCTAGTTTCTTAAATTTGTGGAGAAGACGGCTCCAATCGCTGTTTATACATCTGGAAAGGGTTCATCAGCTGCTGGGCTCACGGCTTCTGTGATTCGAGATAGCAGCACTGTATGTCCTATATTTACCGTGTTTTTCTATCTCATTCTTCTTTTCCTGTTCTCTGATATGTTCAAAATCAGTTTGCTATGACTAATTTTCATTTATTTTACACTGTTCATTGCAGCGTGAGTTCTATCTTGAAGGCGGGGCTATGGTTTTGGCTGATGGAGGTGTTGTTTGTATTGATGAATTCGACAAGATGAGACCGGAAGATAGGTAAGTCAAATCTGAATCATAGGGTAGCCGAGTCTAATTTTTAGTGATGTGTAAAATTGACAGAAGATTTTGTTCATGTGGCTAGGGTTGCTATTCATGAAGCAATGGAGCAGCAGACCATCTCCATTGCAAAAGCCGGTATAACAACTGTCCTGAATTCTAGAACCTCGGTGCTTGCTGCTGCTAACCCGCCCTCTGGTCGATATGATGACCTTAAGGTTTGAAAACTGGTACTCTTTTTTTTTTTTGTCAATATCATAGGTTTCCCTATTCTTGTTTACAATATTCTTAGGGGATTTTTTGGGGTTGCAGACTGCACAGGACAACATTGATTTGCAGACGACAATTCTTTCTAGATTTGATCTTATTTTCATTGTCAAGGACATCAGGAAGTATTCTCAAGACAAGGTAAGCTGGACCTACCATTCTAAGGCCTAACTAAATGAAATTTTCGCTAGTAAACAGGGAAACAGAGATTAATGATAGACCTCACTGTGATTGTTTGATTGGGATAGCTCATTTCTTTGCCTGCTTAGCTAAACATGATTAATGTTGTAATAATCTTGACAGGAAATAGCCAGCCATATTATAAGGGTTCATGCATCTGCGGATAAAGTTACAGATGATAACATAGATTCTAAAGAAGATAATTGGCTCAAGAGGTGTGTTTGCGTTCATCAAAACAACAACGTGTTCTTGCAGTTTTCTATACATAGTTGTGACTCTAACATGTAATGATCTTGTCACCTTAGGTATGTACAATACTGTCGAGCAAGATGTCATCCTCGTCTCTCAGAACCCGCAGCTATGAAGCTGCAGCAGCAGTATGTCAAGATCAGAGAGGTAATTTGTCATATCTTTAGAACATTTGACAATAAGATGATACAAAACAAAGTTGGTCTCAAGATAAAAAATTATCATTTTGTTAAACAGGATATGAAGAGACGTGCACATGAAACAGGAGAGGCTGCACCAATACCTATCACAGTGAGACAACTCGAAGCTATTGTCAGACTAAGTGAGTCGCTTGCCAAAATGAGACTGTAAGTAATCTTATAAGCATAGATATTCCTGAAACCTGATGGGCATGTGCCGCGAATTGACATTCTTAAAATTCCCAGGTCACACGAGGCCACAGAAGACGATGTAGGCAAAGCTTTTAAACTTTTTGATACTTCAACCATGGATGCAGCAAGATCAGGGATAAATCAACAGATAAACATCACAAGTGAGATGGCCAACGAGATCAAGGTATATTGTGGGAAAGAATCATATCCTAAATTTGGTTGTAGATGTAATAACTAATTAAGTTGGTGTGAAAACAGCAAGCGGAAACACAGATAAAGAGAAGAATGGGGATCGGAGCTCGGTTATCAGAGAGAAGACTTATAGAGGATTTGGCTAGAATGGGAATGAACGATTCAATGGTACTTAAACAAAAGCATTTTAAAATCTTTGTTGTTCAATTTTCACTGATGCAAAATGGAATTTTGAGTTTGTTTGAATGTTAAAATGGCAGGTAAGGAGGGCTCTCTTGATAATGCATCAGAGAGGTGAAGTTGAGTACCAGCGAGAGAGACGTTCCATTGTCCGCAAAGCTTGATCCTCAGGGCTCGCAATCTCTCTTATTTAGTCTCAGGATCTTCAACCAAAAAAAAAAAAAAACTTTAGTATTTTTAAATTAATTTTTAGGCAAAATACCTTTAAACGAAAAGAACAGAAGCTTATGTCATGTGTCTTGATTAAGACTCTTCGGTTAACTTTTAAGTTCGCTTGAAAGTTGAAACTAACATTTTCTCTACCAATGTTTTCTTTTGTTAAACTGTTCTCGACCAATAGTAACAAAATGATCTCGAAGATTATTATTGCCAATCGACTCAAGAGTATGTTGCCTCAAACCAATCGGCTTTGGTGGTAGCATTGATGCCATCGATAGATGTACTGCGGCTTCCTGTTGGAGCCGAGGAAATGCCCCCAACAGAGCCATCTTCGGGGGCCGGCGACACCTTGTTGTTTGACCCAAAGTCTGTTGTTGAGGTCTACTTGCCTAAGCGGGTTCGCTCCGAAGTGCAACTCGTCAGCACTTCTGAGAAACCCTGTGCTTCTCCCCAATCACGAGAAGAACGGAAGTTCCTCTCGAAGTGATTTGTCCCGTCGCCTGAAGCACAACTAGGACTTTGGCTATAAGGACAACATCCTTATCGTAAGGAATCCCTGTGCGACGGTGATATTCTCATATTTTACATGTTTTAATATGCATCTAGCTTAGTATTTTGGGTCTCATGTATGTGTTTTTCATAGTTTTTTTAGTGTTTTGGTCTAAATAGGGTTTAAAATTTTATCTTAACTATTTTCATCCGTCTCTTGCTTATATATTAGATGCATCAAAAAATCTCAACTTAACTATTTTCATCCGTCTCTTGCTTTTGCAAAAAATTATCTTCAAATTCATTTTATGTTTAGAATACTCACATGATTCCACTCGTAGAGAATTCAGTTTTTTTTTTATAGAAATCACGTCATTTGGTAAGCATTTTATGAATCATGATCAAATAGATCATAGGGAAATTGCAGTGTATAACCATCAAACAAATTATAATTCACAAACTAACCAAAAAAATAATCTGAACATGATATTCTCTGTATATTATATATTAATACAACTTTAGGCTTTCTCTAATTATTTTTTTCTTCTTCTTTCATCTCTCTTTTTCTTTGCATCGCTCTTTTTTTTTATCCATCAACCGACGGCGCTTTCTCCTCTCCCACCGCTTCGCCGTCTTCGGTACTCACGCTGCTCCTCTCCTCGCCGTCACGCGCCGTCTCGCATCCGCCGCTCTGATCACCGTCTTCTCCTTCAGCTTTCCCCTTCTCCTTCATGCGCCGTCTCGCATATGTCGCTCCAATCTCCGGTAGTGTTTCATGCTCCTGCAAATCCGTTCCTCCTGATTCCTCCCACCATGTAAAGTATCTAGCAAACGTGAATTGCATATTAACAGATGCGTTCTTCTGCTAACCAATTTTGATTTTGATTTCCTTGCTCATAATTTGCAATTAAATCTTGTTTCCCCGTCAAAAACGTAAAATCATGTTTCTCCGTCAAAAACGTATAATCATGTTTCCCGTCAAAAACGTAAAATCCCGTTTTCCCGCAAAAAAACGTAAAATCCCGTTTTCCCGCAAAAAAACTTAAAATCCCGTTTTCCGCCAAAAACGTAAAATCTCATTTTCCCGCAAAAAACGGAATTTTACATTTTTTGACGGGAAAACGGAATTTTACGTTTTTTTGTGGAAAAACAAGATTTTACATTTTTCCGTTAAAAACGGTATTTTACATTTTTTGTGGGAAAACGGGATTTTACGTTTTTTGCGGGAAAACATGATTTTACGTTTCCCGCTAAAAACTGTATTTTACGTTTTTGACGGGAAAAACAAATTTTACGTTTTTGACGGGAAAAATGAATTTTATGTTTTCCCGTTTCCCCGCCAAACTTGATTTAATAGAAGGGTAGTTGACAAAATAATAATAA
>PKMM01025404.1:236201-433068 GCA_002933915.1 Eutrema heterophyllum
ATATATATATCTATACAGGCATGATAATATATATCTATACAGGCATGATAATGAAGAGTGAAGGTCAATTTCGATGTTACAAAGATGGAGATTGCGATCCTCGTGGTTGCAGAGGAATTGTTCACATGTAATATGCAAAAACCACAAGTGTACATGTGCCCATGGTGCTCCTATTGGTGGCAAATGTTCTAGAATCACTGACTGTAATCTTTCTGGATGTCCACCAACGAGTCATGTTCTCTGCATTCATTACGTTTGTGAATGTATGCCAAATTGATTTAGTTGTCTCTAATGATTGGAGAGTAATGTAGAAATATGTCTCCTATTATAGGAAGAAACTTCCGATATAATTCATCTATGCATGCGAGATGTATACATCAATAGTAATAATATAAAGTTGTTAACTAACATTTTACGTTTTGAAAGTCTTCGTTGCCTTTAATGTTCAAACGAAGGTCACAGTAGAAATATAGTCAACAGAGTCGCTCCGTGATAAATCCTCGATACAGAGGAGTCAGATCAAACCTACAAACATAACATCAATTATTGTTTCATGTAACTTAATTTTACCTTAGGGTCCGGCCCACGAAATCTGCAAATAGACATTAAAGCCCAAAAGTAAGTGATCGATGATTTCTCTAATTATTTTGTTTTCTCCCTCTCTGCTGCTCCTCCGTCGTCGCCGGTGAACTATTCTCCCTTCGAGTTTCCAACTCTGACTGAAATTCAGACGACACTTCTCTGAACTTGGCAATCCCATGGTTTTGCAGCTGAGAGGTCACTCTCTCTACAACCGTGGAATCTACTTCCTTGTCTCTTCTTCCTTGAGGAATCTTACTACGGCTTCGCTTTTTTTGAACTCCGACCAAACCACCGGTGAACCATTGGTGAAATCAGAGCTCGAAGCCCTAGTGCTCAAGCAATACTCCCATGGGAAGTTTTATAGTCTCGTTAAAAACGCCGTTGCTTTGCCCTCCGTCCTTCTCGCCGCCTGTCAGAATCTGTCTCTTGCTGCCAACTCGGGCGGTTCGTCCACCGAGTTAGCCGATTGCGTCTCCAGGAGGTTCTCGATCGAAGAAATGGGGCGCGAGATACGCGAGGGCAGGTTTGATATCCGTTCCTGCTGCGTCGAATTCATCTCTTCAAGAGATAAGGGACGATGTGAATCTCTTGTTCTCCCTAATCTGAAACTGAAAGTGTTGATCGAAGCTATTAGGATGGTTCTTGAGATTGTGTATGATGATCGATTCGCGACTTTTTCGTATGGTGGGCGTGTTGGTATGGGTAGGCATACAGCGATTCGTTACCTGAAAAACTCGGTGGAGAACCCACGTTGGTGGTTTCGTGTTTCGTTTGCTCGTGAGATGTTCGATCATCGGAATGTAGATAAGCTTTGTGGTTTTGTTGGAGAGAAAATCAACGATGGTTTGTTGATTGAGATGATAAAGAAGCTGTTTGAGTCTGGGATTCTGCGAATCGAACTTGGTGGATGCAATAATGGAAGAGGTTTTCCACAAGAATGTGGATTGTCTTCGATCTTGATCAATGTTTACTTTGATGGACTTGATAAGGAGATTCAAGATATGAGGCTTAAGATGAAACTGAAGAATCCTCGTGTTGATGATACGGGAGAGGAGGAATCGACAGGTAATGTTTTCTTTAAGCCAATAAATATTTATGCAGTTAGGTATTTGGATGAGATACTTTTGATAACATCTGGTTCGAAAATGCTGACAATGGATTTGAAGAAGCGGATTGTAGACATTTTGGAACAGGGACTAGACTTGAAAGTAGATAGAGTGAACACAGAGATTCATAGTGCAGTGTCAGAGAATATAAACTTCTTAGGGATGTATCTTCAGGCTGTTCCACCTTCGGTTTTGCGCCCGCCTATGTCTGAGAAGGCAGTCAGAGCAATGAAGAAGTATCAGAGGCAGAAGGACGTTAGGAGACTGGAGCTGAGAAATGCTAGGGAGAGGAATCGAAAGAAACTGGGCCTGAAAATATTTAGACACGTCTTGAAGAAACTCAAGCAGAGTGTCGGATTCAGATGTGAATATGAAATAGAGAATGAGGTCAGGGATATTTTCCAGAGATGGGGAGAAGAAGTTATGCAAGAATTTATGGGGTCTCTCGAGGAGCGCTGGAAATGGCATTGGCTTCTCACTAGAGGATATTTTCTCTCTTTGAGACATATACGAGAGAAATTACCACAAGACCTGATTGATGCTTATGATGAATTTCAGGAGCAGGTGGACCAACATTTGGCACCAACCCAAGCTAAAAGGGTACTAGAGGATGAGGAGAGGAGAGTAGAAGAAGAAGAGGAACAGAGATATGCTGAGAGGACAGTTGAGGATTTGACTAAGTTATGCATGAAGGTGTCAGCTCCGGAGGAACTTGTTAGAAAGGCTGTTAAATTAGTTGGGTTCACAAACAGCTTGGGCCGGCCACGGCCTATCAGCCACCTTCTGGCTCTTGAGGATTCTGATATCATCAAATGGTATGCGGGTGTAGGGCGTAAATGGCTTGATTTCTTCTGTTGTTGCCACAATTATAAGATGGTCAAAATCATTGTAAGTTATCATATGAGGTTCTCCTGTATTTTGACACTAGCAGAGAAGCACAGATCCACTAAACGTGAAGCTATTAGACACTACACAAAAGATCTCAAAGTGTCTGATCTTTACGGGAGCGAAGAGGCGCATTTTCCATTGGAAAGAGAGGTTAAGATGATGGGAGACAAGAACCTTTCAGACCCGAGACCTGTGGATGGGACACTGTCTTTGCTTTTGATCAGGCTTGCATCTGATGAGCCCTTGCATTCTTGTGCTGCTAGTTTCTGTAAACGATCAGATACAATCATGTACCGTGTACATCTACTGCAAAACCGTTTGCATATCAACCCACTAGATGAAGAGAAATGGGTTCATGGCATGGGCACAATTCACTCAGCTTTGAATCGGAAATGTCTCCCTCTGTGTTCCAGTCACATCAGTGATGTATACTTGGGTAGAATGACTCTTCAGGATGTCGATGGTAGTTCATTCATCGATCTCATGTGATATCTGTTACTTCTCTTCTCCAATCGGTTATTACATCTGCACGAAAGTAAGAAGTTAAAGACTCATTCAGGGGAAAATGCTTGGCATAATTAAGAAGAAAAAGTGTGGTTTACAGACACATCTGTCTCGATTTCATCTCAATTGATGGCCAAATGGATGTGTACTTGGTAAGCAACTACTTGGCTGCGCAATGCAATGTAAGCTTCATATATGTCGAGACATTATTTACGCAGTGAGGCGGTTGCCTGAGAAACAAACTGTGATCATCTGCATCTACCTGAGCTGGTTCTTGTACATATCGGTTCAGATGTCGAACATGTTTGTTCCTTGATGATCCTCAGTATCAGACTCGGCATTTTGATCTACCAGAAGCGGTTATGGATGAGGTTTTGTGGTTGAGAAGATGAATATTTGTCGAACCGGCGGTTGGCAATTGACAGTTAAATTACTACATATAAGTATGTTTCTCAAGTCAAGTGTATACATTTAAGTATGTTTATTAATGTAGTGTAATCAGATAGATAGAAGCTAAGGTAGGGACCATTTTTTTTTTCGTTTTACAAGAGCAGTGTATTTTTTTTTTGTATCGTGTAAGAAGTGAAGTCAATACTCACTCTGTTATTGTGGTTAAAAAAGTTGTAAGGGTATCCAGAATAATAATGAAAATGTAGGGGTGAATGTGTGAATATAAGAAGTTTAGGGAAGAATTTTGCAAAAAGAGATGAAGAATCAAGATGTGTCACGTGTCCGTCACATGGGTTGCCGACGGGAAGCAAGTCGGAATGAATGTGAGAGATGTTATTCATCTTTCTCTGTTTCTTTTCGAGGTTGAGCTTTGCCTCACTCAATAGATTTCAGTAAGCAAAGTATAAAGAGAGATAATCGAAGAGCGAGCGAGCTAGAGTTGGAGAAGAGGAAGAAAAGAAAGAGCTGAGATTTCTTAAGAATAAGAAGAGGAATTTGAAGCCATGGGAGGTTATGTGTTGGGTTCGGCCAGATCGGGGCAAACGATAATGGTGGCTCTCGTTCTGGTGGTTGGATCATTTTTCGCCGGCTATATTTTCGGAAACAATTCACCTATCTACATTCCCCAAGCTTCTTCCAATTCTTCTTCTTCTCCGTCGCCATCTGGTTCGCTCTCTCTCGCTCTGTATTTTCAATGTCCCTCCTTTTCTCTGCATATCGTTAGATTTCCGTCCTTGGCTTAATCTCTTGGTTTTTCGAAACTAAATTGATCGAAACCCATTGTGTTTCTGTTCTAGATCGAACGCTTTCGATACTCATTTCTTCGAGGAACATAGCTCTCAGTTTAGCTCGCTAGTTTCTTCGTTGATCCCATCAATTCTTTTTAGGTCTTCAGTTGGAACTTTCACATATGCTGCTCGTTTTTGCTTTTGCCCATCTGGATTAGGACATAAATCGATAAAGCAACAGTTTTGTGGTTGCAGGTCCATCGAGTTTTGCTAACAAGATAGCGCTTACTTACCGGAGAGCTCCTGTTGTGATCCCAGAAAGTGGGATGAATGTTTGTCCACTGGAGTTCAATGAATATATCCCTTGTCACAATGTCACGTATGTGCAACAGCTTCTCCCAAGCTTGAATGTTTCTAGAAGAGAAGAGCTTGAGAGACACTGCCCGCCACTTGAACAGCGTCTGTTTTGTCTGGTACCTCCGCCGAGAGATTATAAGATACCTATACGTTGGCCGACCAGCAGAGATTATGTGTGGAGAAGCAATGTGAATCATACACATCTTGCTGAAGTCAAAGGCGGGCAAAATTGGGTGCACGAGCAAGGTCAGTTATGGTGGTTCCCTGGTGGCGGCACTCACTTCAAACACGGAGCTTCAGAATACATCCAGAGGTTAGGAAACATGACGACTAACGAAATGGGTGACCTACGTTCAGCTGGGGTTGAACAAGTTCTTGATGTTGGATGTGGAGTTGCTAGCTTTGCAGCTTATCTTCTTCCTTTAGGTATACGGACAATGTCTTTTGCCCCTAAAGATGGTCATGAAAACCAAATCCAGTTTGCGTTGGAGAGAGGAATCGGCGCAATGATCTCTGCCATAGCCACCAAACAAATGCCATATCCCGCAGCCTCGTTTGATATGGTTCACTGTTCAAGATGTCGTGTTGATTGGCATGAAAATGGTACGTCTCTTGTGATGTTCATTCTATTTGTCAGTGCCTTGCTTGTTTTTGTATCAGTGATTGCCTACTTGTGCCAATATTTGCGCTTGATTTTGCAGATGGTATCTTGATTAAAGAGGTCAATCGTCTTCTCCGACCCAATGGATATTTTGTCTATTCAGCACCACCTGCTTACAGAAAGGATAAAGATTTCCCTGTGATTTGGGATAAGTTGGTCAACCTAACTACCGCAATGTGCTGGAGGCTCATTTCCCGAAAGGTACAGACTGCAATATGGGTTAAAGAAGATGATGAGGCTTGCCTTAGGAAGAATGCAGAGCTTGAGCTTATATCTATATGTGATGTGGATGATGTTTCGAAAGCTTCATGGAAAGTTCCTCTTAGAGACTGTGTGGACATTAGTGAGAACATACAACAGAAACCCTCTTCTTTAGCTGAACGTCTATCGGCATATCCAACAAGTCTAAGAAAAATAGGTACATTTCTTCTATTCAATTCATTGTAGAAAGGACATTATGTTCTGTCTGATTCCTTTAATTCATTTGGAAAAACTTTCACCAGGCATCAGCGAAGATGAAATTACATTAGACACAAACTTCTGGAGAGAACAAGTGAATCGTTACTGGGAGTTAATGAATGTTGACAAGACTGAAGTGCGGAATGTGATGGACACAAACGCGTTCATTGGTGGATTTGCTGCAGCTATGAACTCATATCCCGTTTGGGTCATGAACGTTGTGCCTGCTACAATGAACGATACCTTATCCGGGATTTACCAGAGGGGCTTAACCGGTGCTTACCATGATTGGTAAGCTAAGTATGATCCACTTTCTCATTTTCAATCAATTTCGTTAGCACCAATTAATAATATTTTTGTGCTCTTAGGTGTGAGCCATTCTCAACATATCCCCGCACATACGATCTGCTACACGCGGACAATCTCTTGTCTCACTATCAAGTGCACGGTGAAGGTTGTTTACTAGAGGACATCATGCTTGAGATGGACCGCATCATACGCCCTCAGGTATTTTACATAGCATTAACCTTAAGCCGTGTCTTGTTGGTGTCACTAACAATGAATCAGAAACCCATCTCATTCTATTGTGATGGCTGGAAGTAGTGTTTAATGCGGGTTTTGGGTTTGCAGGGATTCATCATTATTAGGGACAAGGAATCGATCATCTCAAAAGTCCTAGACTTGGCTCCTAAATTCCTTTGGGAAGTCGAAACACATGAGCTGCAAAATAAATACAAGAAGACAGAAGCTGTTCTACTCTGCAGAAAGAAGTTTTGGGCAATCGTCTGAAACACAGCTTGTTTGCGGATGCGTATCTCCAAGAAAAGCAAGAACATATAATTTTTTTTTTTTTTTTCACTCTTTTGATATTTAAGAGAATGTAACTTTTTGTTCATTGATTGATCAGTCTGTACATGTTTGTTTTCACCACATTGATAACCAAAACCTAGAAGAATAGTCATATTAAGGTGAGCTTTGAACCAAAAGAAAGTTTGGGGTTTTTAATGTAACTTGATGAAGTTTATTAATATTCAGAAACGTTTCGTACTGGTCCTTGTAATTTTCTGAATTTACTAGTTTGCTGTCTCTTCCTTTAGTCGTCAACTAGTATTACCCCGGAAATATTTTTGCGTACAAATAAAACCAAAGTTTAGTTATATATATACAAACAAAGTAAAGTTTGTTTTATATTTTTGCGTACAAATAAAATTTCAGATATTTTTTCTTTCTTCAAACCAAATCACAGTTACTTTGTTCTTCCATTGATTGGAACAAAGAGTTTTGATCTGCTTTGTATGGTAGATATTGGTTTTGATAGCGAGGGAGCGACACTGTAACAACTGTGAAAGAAGGGTTTTTGATTGCTAATAATATTGGCTCGAATTGAGTGAGATTACAAAGTAAAAGAGACATGATACAATGCGTATTATGATTTATGAATGACTAAAATGCGTATTATGATACAATGTTTCATGTTTAGCTTGGAATATAGTCATGATACAATGCTTATTATTCCATGTTTAGCTTGGAATATAGACATGATACAATGCGTATTATCATATTCTTACGTAGATAAGATTTAGTGGAGGGTGTGTGGATACACTATTATGGTTAGTCTACATCTCTATATTACTCTCGTGAAAGTAAGTGAATGGTCCTAATGGCACACTATCACGTCGGTTCCTCAATCCCTTCCTCTATTAAAGCCCTTGTCTCTTTTCCTCATTATCTCAAACTTCTCAATAGTATTATTTAGTGACATTCAAATAAATTCAAACCACACACTTGCTTGATTTTCAATCCATTTCTCAAATTCTTAGTTAGCAAAAAAAAAAAAAAAAGTCTCAAATCATTATTGTTGTTTGATCGATTATGGAAAAGGTTCTTGAGAAGGAGACGTTCGGATTGGCTGCGAAAGACAATTCTGGAGTTTTGTCGCCTTTCCGTTTTGCTAGAAGGTTATACAAATCTCTCTTTTAAAGGAAATAATTTCTATCGATTTTGTTTCGTATGATCCTGTATAATTTTTTGTTCATGAAAATAAGTTTTGGTGGTATTAATGTGTAGGGAGACTGGAGAGAAGGATGTTAGGTTCAAAGTGTTGTTCTGTGGAATTTGTCACACCGATTTGCATATGATCAAGAACGATTGGGGAATGTCTACTTACCCTCTCGTCCCCGGGTAATACATAAATTTCTATTCTATAAAATAATAATAGATTATATATCCAAATTTATTCAGAATAAATTATTAAATCTAGCAACCCGTAATGATGTTTTTAATTAGTGATGTATCAAAACTATTTCCAAGAACTATTGGGTTCGGTCACGAGCATTTTTAGTGTGTAGACCAGAGAACACATGTTGATTTTTATAATTGTTATTGTAAGATTAAAATTCCGAAAACTACAATAAATCCACAAAAATATCATCAATATGTATTTATTGTTGTGGGATGCTATACATGTTAATTTTGTTAAGTATAATTACGAAAATACTTTAAATACTGGAAAATACTTTATCTTTTGTAACAACAAGAAAATGAACATTGCTAGACTTTTATGGAGACCTATTCTTTTGACTTTTTTTGTTATACGACAATTTTAAGCCTTAAAATGGGGAACATAATATGGAAATTTTATTAGTTTTTTTAATTCATTCCCATATTTGGTTGGTCAATTAATAAATAAACCAAGAAAAACTGTTAACAATAATATACCAAAAAATATTAAGAGAAGTCTTAGAAATAGTGGACAAAAGATCCACGGTAAGCTTCTTCTGGCTCCTGTGTTATCTCTAAGTCTACGTACTCTATCCTAATCCGTCGCATTTAATTATGTTTATTTCTATTTTAGTCATCCTAATTAATTGACCGCTTTGATTTTTATTTTTTTTGACAGCGACCGGTTTGATTTTTTTGAAAATTCCAATTAATTGTATAATTTTCCTACTCTAAAGATGAAATTAAATCCGAATTTTTTTTTTTTGTTTGTTTGTTTGTTTTCAGGCATGAGATTGTTGGCTTGGTGACTGAAGTCGGAACCAAAGTGACTAAATTCAAGACCGGAGACAAAGTCGGAGTCGGGTGCATGGTCGGCTCGTGCGGGTCATGTGACAGTTGTACCGAAGGTCTCGAGAACTACTGTCCAAAACTGATCCAAACGTACGGTTTCAAGTATTACGACGACACAATAACCTACGGTGGTTTCTCGGACAACATGGTTTGCGACGAAGGTTTCATCATCCGTATTCCCGATAATCTCCCTCTGGACGCTGCCGCGCCGCTACTATGCGCAGGGATCACGGTCTATTCCCCGCTGAAGTATCACGGGCTCGACAAGCCCGGTATGCACATTGGCGTGGTGGGACTAGGCGGTTTGGGTCATGTAGCAGTTAAATTTGCTAAGGCTATGGGTAATAAGGTCACGGTTATTAGTACTTCGGATAGTAAGAGAGACGAGGCGATTAATCGGCTTGGTGCGGACGCGTTCTTGGTGAGCCGTGACCCAAAACAGATTACGGGGGCAATGGGGACTATGGATGGTATTATTAATACCGTATCTGCGACTCATTTGCTTCATCCATTGCTCTGTTTGCTGAAGCATAAGGGAAAACTTGTTATGGTTGGTGCACCAGAAAAGCCACTCGAGCTCCCGGTCATGCCTCTCATTTTCGGTAAGCCTATTATGTCGCTATTTAGCCAAATTTTGGCGATTGATGTGGTTGTAGTAGCAAATCCGTTTGTGCCAAATTTGTAGTGTCTAGTGGACAAAATGACACTGAAACACATGTTTTTGTTGTTGTTGTTGTTGTGTTATTGTGTATATATAGAGAGGAAGATGGTAATGGGAAGTTTTATAGGAGGGATAAAGGAGACTCAAGAGATGGTGGATATGGCCGGAAAACACAACATCACGGCGGATATTGAGCTTATCTCTGCGGATTATGTCAACACCGCCATGGAACGGCTTGAGAAGGCTGACGTTAGGTACCGATTCGTGATTGATGTTGCCAACACATTGAAGTCTACTCCTTAATTATAAATCTTAAGAATTGAAGTTCCCCAATGCGTTTTTTTTTCTTGTTTGGTTGTTGTAATATATAAGTTTCGTGTTGTTTCTTGAGGATGTTGGGTGACTATGTAGTATGCCTTGATCAATTTCATAAACTTGAACATTATATTTTCCACTATATCATAAGATTTTGGGGTAAACCAAGAATTGTAAATTTGTATTTAAGATTTTGATAGATAACAATATAAAATATATAGCGGAAATATAACGATGAAATATATAAATGGAAAAAAAACTAATTAATCGCAAAATGACGATTTTTTTAATATTTTTATCATAAAATTGATAGTGGCAACATAGACAGGACACAAATACATGCATGGTTAATGAAAAAACTATAAAATCGTAGAAACAGTTTATCATTAGGTGAGTTATCAACCCTGAAATTAAATTATCATGCACTAATTGTGACAATTAATCTTCATATTCGATGAAGGAGCAACAACATATGTGAAAAGTCAAAGAGGATATTAAATGAAGCGTATGGCTTGTTGTGTAGTGTTACTTCGAACAAGAGAAAAGACTTTGAAGTTCTAGTTTGTTCCCAATGTGAAGCACTCCACTCCTTGATACATATGGCTTCTCTTTCTAAACTGTTTGTTGTTCAGGTAGATGAATTTGACTCCAGTGGATTCGAAATGAAAATAGTTGATTGCTTCTGATATGTAAACATTTTTTTGCAGTAGTTGATGATGCAAATGGAAAAGCTGAAGGAGGCTTTGCATTTTATCTGCTCATCTGATTTCTGGAGGATGGCTGTGTTTTGGAACATTGCCCTCCTTTTTTCTTACTTTCAATTGCTTAAAAGAAGGATCTTTCGCTCAAATTCAAGTTCCTCTTCTTCCTCCAACCATTCATTGAATACTTCTTCACACAGACCTATCTGTATTATCACTGGTGTAAGTCATTCTTTCTTCTCCTGGGAATCATTGCCTCATACTGTGTGATGAACAACATTAGACTTATTAGTCTTACCTTCTTTTTTTTTTTTTTCCTTTTTGTATATATTTGCAGGCTACTTCGGGGCTTGGTAAGGCAACTGCGTTTGCTCTTTCAAGGAAGGGTTTCTATGTCATTCTTGGTAAGAAATTGTTGCTTTTCCTTAGCAGATATATATTGTTTCTTCTGTGCAAGTGTATGGATATTTGAAGATATTTAGAAAATGGATCTCTAGTTCAATTCATCTCTTATGGAATATATGTTATTCATATGAGCCAATGCATCAGCGTAGGATAACTTGTTGGAACATGTCTTCTTCATTGGTTGAATCTTTCTTGATTTTGCAGTTGGACGGTCCTCCCACTTACTATCAACGGTCTTCTACGGTCCTTTTGATTTCCAACTTCCCCCCCTCGCATTTTTTTCTTGATGCAAGAATCTTTGTGGTTGCCATTTTCTGTTAATTAAGAAGCAGAATGAGGATGCCCGACTCAAAGCTTTTCAAGTTGACATGTCTTCTTTTCAATCAGTTTTAAAGTTCAGAAACTCTCTAGAGCAATGGCTTTTAGAATCAGAGTTACATTCTTCGATCCAACTGTTGGTGAACAATGCTGGAATACTGGCAACATCGAGTCGGCCAACCGTTGAAGACTTTGACAGGTAATGTTTTCACTTTGTTTCACAACTTTGAACTCTAAAGGTTACAATTTCTGTCTCTATCTTTGTCAGGACGATTGCTACAAATTATATCGGTGCATTCTCTTTGACAAAACTTCTTTTACCGCTTCTGAGAGACAGCCCTGTGCCTTCACGAGTCGTGAATGTTACATCTTTCACACATCGTTCTGGTGAATATATTCTCACAACCGATCGAATGGTTTTTTTATCCTACAAAATGAGAGTAAGATGCCTGATGTCTTTTCCTGCTATATATTTGTCTATAGCTTTTACTGGGAAGTTTGACAAGGATTCTGTTACTGGAGTGAACTTTTCGAGATCAAAGCAATATCCTTGTGCTAGGATCTATGAGTATTCTAAATGTAAGCCAATCCTCTTTCAATGACAAGCATATATTTTTTTCCTTTATATCATGATGATGATGATGCTGATATTTTTGCTTATAGTATGCCTGCTATTTTTCTCATACGAGCTCCATAGACAGCTTCGGCTCAAGGATGATTCACATCACGTCTCTGTTGTGTACGCGCTCCATTGTTCTTCTTTTCTTTGAATGAACTGGTGCCAACCTTGAAAGATTAAACTCTGCTTTTTGGATATTGTTTTTTTTCTTTTCTTTTCATTTGTTGTAGAGCGGTGGATCCAGGAGCAGTAAAAACAAACATAATGCATGAGCTTCCTTGCTATATACAAGTCATAGCGTTTTGTGGTCTCAAGATTCTTAGACTCATGCAGTCCCCAGAGGATGCAGCTGAATCAATCATTGATGCTGCTTTAGCTCCACCTGTAAGATATATACCCCTTTTGGAACTCTTCATCTTATTCTACATATCACTCTTATGTGGTTCCATGAGCTCTGTTTGATCTTTTGATGAAAAACATTTTTGCAGGAAATATCAGGCAAATATTTCTTTGGAGGAAAAGGGAGGACCATTGAATCTTCAGCACTTTCCCGTGACCCGAATCTTGCCAAGGAACTCTGGGACACATCGTGTTGCATATTTTTCGAATTGCAGCGAGCTCACACTTGGAGATCAATGGTTTCTATAACTTTGTAGGTTATGGCATAATCCAAACTGTAGACACTTCTGATTTGTTCTAGAATCTTCTAGGAGTTTCACCAGGATTCTCGGAAATGTGGCCTAGCCACTACTTCTTGTCAATTTTGAAATTGCTTAGTTCACAAACATTGTTCACAGATATTACCGTAGAGAAAAAAGAAAAAGAATAAAAAAGATATTACCGTAGACAGAACAAAATCGAAAAATATACTCAAAAATGTTTTGGACACGAGACGGGCCTTTTCGACTATTACGAACCTTTTTGGACCTTCTCCTCGTGGGGTGATTTCTTCAATTATATATTTAAAAAAAATATTCTAAAATACCAAACTTTTTTTCCAAATTTATCATGGGTTTTTTTTGCACCAATAACCATATTAGACTCATTAATAAAGAATATAGCCATGCTATTTGGGTAATAAACCCACTAACCAAAAACCCTAAAATTTGTCTACTTTGCCCCTAAAAGAAGCGGGAAACACTAAGAGAGAGAAAGAGATTGTATACTGTTTTGTTTCTGTACTATTCTTTAATATCATAAAAATTATTTACCCTACTTGATTTGGTTTACTTTGTTAATTTCATACTAATAAATTATTAAATTTATAAATCCTACTAAAAAACATATCTTTTTTGTCTACCATAGTTTGAAATTTGGAAAACGGATATGAATTTCTTAAATAAGTGAATAGTATCAGTAATGAAAAACATGACAGTCTATATAAATACATATAGAATGGAATAGCAGAACGAATGATGAACAAGTTAGGCTATATAGTCATACTATACTATTTACGATAATGAATAGCATATAACATACTATACTATATTCTAGTAATAAATTCGTAGCATATAACGTACTATACTATATTCTAGTAATAAAATATGCATATGTAAGAAACATGAAGTGATTATCATGTGTAAATATGTGTGAACATCAATAAATACTTACATATGTATAATAAATGCTTACATATTGTAATTTCTCTCAATTTTCCATATTTTCCCCAATTCGATTCACAACACCAAAATTAATCACACTAGACAGAAAATCAAATCAAAATAGTACCGTTTAATATATGTGCAATAGTATAAAATTGAATGCCGAAAACAACCTGCATTTATATTATAGATTATCTCAATTAGATAGTAACTCTGCAACAAGTGGAGACATGATAAGTAGAATAGAATTCAATTTCGTAAGTACAAATTTGTACATAGATTACAATGACAATTTTATAGAATAATATAGATTTTATATGGAATAGAATGAGGGAGAGAACAAGAATACAAGTCTATTGAAATTAATTATCTAAATTCTCGCTGAAATAAGACCCAATCATAGTGAAAACTATATATTTAAAACAAAAGACAAATTTCGCAAAATTAGTTTAGTGATTCAAAGTAAGGATGTGGCATTCTATTCATCATAACAATTTATAGAGTAGAATGAGCTTGAGTCTTGTATTGAACAATATTTTTTACTTTAACATTACATATCTAACTTTTTTAGAAATATATGTTCGTTTTTGAAAATTCAAAAGAAATCACATACTGAAAAAAAATCTATGTTTTTTTGTAGTAAAGTGGAAATTTGAATCATTGTATTTTAAAAGGTTGAAAGTAATTTAAATGAGGGGATAACATATTTACTAATAAAAAAATAATAAAAAATAGAAAAGAAAATCAAGCTCTCTCTCTCTCTCTCTCTCTCTCTCTCTCTCTCTCTCTCTCTCTCTCTCTCTCTCCAAATTCAAACTGAAGGATTGTTTTCTATATAATACATATAATACACTCTGTTCCAATATGGTTAGTCTCTATATTAATAAGTGTTTCATGATTATTCATGCTAATTTTCCGTTTATCATCATTAGTTTATTTTTTCTATAATACCACTACTAAAATTATAAACAAAATAAAAACATTATGTTTTGGTTTTTTCTCATCTGTATTTTTTGCTTCCGCCAAAATCAAAATCATGTTGGAGGATCCAATTTCCTTCAAGCAAGTATTGGATTTCTAACATAACAAAAAAAAAACACCGAAAAAAATATGTGATAAAACGTTAGTTGCGGCTAACACTATGGTCGGAAGTGTACTCCGTGAAATAAATGGAATAGAATATGCAACTGAGCTGGCTAATTAGTAATTAAATTCATTTATATACTTACTATTGATACGCAAATTTATTCTTTATATATATTCTAAAAAACAACTCGGACGACTATTGTGTAGTTTTTCAAAAATGAGTTTTTATGTTTTAGGATTTTGAAAACATGGTTCCTTAAGACTGTATAAATTTGAAAATCATAAAAGCAAAATTCGTCGTGTATTTGAGAAACATAACTCGGATTATTTTGTCGCGGTGAAGTAATCGGATATGACAATTTAAAGTGTTTTGAACATAAACAGGTTGTTGCTCTGCAAAAACACAGATTCAACCTCTAACATGTTCTCAGAAGACCCATATATTGTGCTAACTGTAAACCAAAAGATCTTAGTACCTTGTTTTTTCTTAATTGTTTTGAAATATCTTAATAAAAACAACGGCACAACGCCTATTTTCTTTTCTTTTCATCTTCGATTCTTCTTTCTGGGTCATCTCCTAAATTTTTCTTTTGGGAATCTGAGATTCTTCGTTTCTAGGGTTTTAGTTTGATTCGACGTCAGCGAATCCGGCGACTCTCTGACACGTTCCTCACTACAGCTTAAACCCCAATCGGCCTCCTAACCCTTAATATTCTCTCATCCGCAGCCACTGATTTAACCATGTCATTTACGACTCGTGCTCGATTTGACCGCAAAAATCGTGAGAGAAAGAAGACCTGTCAAGAAACGTTTAATGAAGCTTTAGCTGAGGCCGAGACTAGGTCCGGAAAGGTAATCCACAAAAAAATTTGAGCTTAACGGCACATTTCGAGATCATGGGGTTCAGATTTTTTGGGATTTCGAGAACACCAATGTCTTCCTTAAAGAAGACTGGGTATGATGTTGTAAAACTTAAAACCAAGATTCACAATGTGCTTGAGAAACATGGCCGGATGTTTAGGGTTGTGGGAATAATCGGATACGGAAACCTGAAGTGTTTTACAACTCAGCAATTTGTAGAGTTGCAACAAACGGATTCGACCTCAAGCACGTTCTCCGAAGAATAATATATTGTCCTAACTGTAAACCACAAAATGTTGGTACGTTCTTTTTTCTTAACCGTTTTGAAATCTTTGATCTCTGATCTTAACTATTTCATTATATTATGTTTTTTTTTTACAGATCCTTAGCAGAGGCAGATTGATCGAGCATATAAGTTAATCATTGAATGCATGCTCTTCTTTGCACCGGATGTGGGTCCTCCTACCAGCATCCTTGTCGACTCCGGCGATGCCGATTTCGCAACACCCATTGCATTACTGAAGACTCAAGGACACTGGATACTAAAGACAAAGATAATAAAGATATTGATTGCACTGGACATAAGAGCTGGTTAATTAGTAAGTAAATTCATTTATATACTTTCTATTGATACACAAATTTATTCTTTATATATATTCTAAAAAATGACTTGGACGACTATTGTGCAGTTTTTCAAAAATGAGTTTTTATGTTTTAGGATTTTGAAAACATCACTAAGTTCCTTGGGACTGTATAAATTTGAAAATCATAAAGGCAAATTCATCGTGTCCTTGAGAAACATAACTCGGATTATTTCGCGGTGAAGTAATCGGATATGACAATTTAGAGTATTTTAAACCTGAACAGTTTGTTGCTCTACAAAAAGATGGATTCAACCTCCAACATGTTCTCAGAAGACTCATATATTGAGCTAATTGTAAACCAAAAGATCTTGGTACGTTGTTTTTTCTTAAATGTTTTGAAATATCTTTTATCTCTTAGCTTATATTTCATTATATTTTTTTTTTCACAAATCTTTACCAGAGGTCGACCGATCAAGTAGATAAATTAATCATTCAGTCCATGTTACTCTTTACAATGGATGTGCGTGCTCCTACCAACATCATTATCATCTCCGACGATGCCGATTTCGCAACATCCATTGCATCATTGAAGGCTTAAGGACATAAGATGTTGATTGCAGTGCTAAAAGATTGTAATGAGTTATTAAATGAAAGTGAAGAGGTATACTATTTATAGTCTGAAATGCACAAAGGAGAGGGACCACTTCCGAACAAAGGTAATGATTGTTCTACGTAATAGATTCAGATTATGAATCCGACTTATTGGTGACTCTCCTCAAACATTGTTGTTGATGTTTGTCTTTGAATGCTCGGTGACATCAATCAAACCCACTACCATGTTATAGTAAAAGTCATCAACTTTTTTTTTTTCTTCGCAATTCACACAATCAATCTAAGCCTCTTCCACCCACACAGCCTTCTGATCCAACATACCACTTAGAGACAACAATTGCGACAACACACCAATCCATTTTCATTGCATTTTGGCATCGCTTGAACCATAACTGTTGTGGAGCAAGACGAAGCTGACCCGTTTTTTTGCAAACTTATTTTCAAAGAAAGTAAATGTTCATCAAGGATATGCAAAAAAAAATATATGCATATATAATACTTTTAGAAAAAAAACTAGAGAAATACTTTAAAATACCACACTTTAAGTTTTTATTCTGATTTTACCATCATTATGTTTCCATTTCAAACTTTGATTTTCTTTAAGTTACCAATTAATATCTTTATCACGGAGGGGAATTTTGACCAATGTTTAAGAAACCAATAGACTAGGCTAATCTGGCCTAGACGATTTTAAATTCGTATTAATGAAATAACAGAATTTATAAACAACAGAATTAATCAAATTATATTTTATAAGATAAAATAAAAACCAGTATTTAGTAAAAAGATTTTAATTTGATTCAAAAAAAAAAAGTTTTCTCGTATTCTAGCTATGTAAGAGATCATAATTTTTTTAAAAACTTCAAATTTTAGGCGTTCATATGATAAATCACTGGAAATACAAGTTTTAGAGGATTAGATGGACAAAATATTAATTTTAGATATGTATTAGATGGATAAAACGCCAAGACCGTTTAAGCGCCTAAATCACCTACACTTTGCTTACACCACCAAATTTCATTTCCATCTAAATCCATCGTCTAAAATGTAATCGACCTAAACTGTTTATTTTTCTTTTTGTATATTTTTTTTTAGTGTTTAGTAAAGTGGGCTAGGCGGTTTTGTTTAGTTGTCCTCATAGCAGATCATGTGGGGAACATGGATGTAAGAATCTTTAGGTTTTTTTAATAATCTAAACGACTAAATGAAGTCGCAAACAAATGACTCTTTCAGTTTTCTTACATAATTCTCCAACAAGACGGGACAAGTGTGAAAACGTTTGTAAAAAACCTCAAAAAAAAGGAAATAAAAGTCTCCTTTTCACATTTAGAAACCCACAGAATCTTAGTTTCTGCAATAGCCCCTTCGTGAAGGAAGGTATAAAGATATAAAGGAATAAGCCGAAAGCCGGAGAAAACTTAAAAAGAAGAATATATTTCATCTTGCCACTGCCACCATTATAATAGCTATAGAAATCAGAGCTTATATAAAGAGAAGTACCGTCGCAAAAATGTTTAATCTTATCACTAGCCAAACCAAGAATCATATTCCCAAATCGGTGTACCCTCACAATCCCGTTTCGTTTGCAATCTGAAACAAAGAGAGGAGCATCTTCTTCTGTAAGAAAAGATGCAGAAGGACACGGGAATAGCAGAAAATCAAATTCCTCCACAAGGTCAGGATATTTCTAGTTTGTAACTGATAATGAAGCAAACATGTTTTGAAGCAAAGTAGACGATTTGTAGTACTTACCTCTCTTGACAGGATATCCAGCTGCAGGACAAGTCTCTGAACAACTTGAACAAGACAAAAACAAGAAGAAACCACGGTTTTTCAAGACCAAGCAGAAAGGAGACAAAGGCTTCATTGAAGGATGGTAAAGCTATAATACGTAGCAAACAAAATCATTCATTATCTTTTTTTTAGCAACCAAAAATATAAATAAGGCTTTCTTCTAGCTAATCAGCAAAGACTCTGTTTCTGTCTTTCTAACAATAACTCTGTTTTGCTTCTTCTTTTTTTTCTTACTATGTAGTCTCTTTGCACTGTGCTGCTGCTGGATTTGTGAAATGTGTTTCTAAGGAAAAGAAGGAACACAAAACACTATCTGTTAAGCTTCCTCCTGTATCTGAGAATGGCTTTACATATCTAATATTATTACCCAGAGATTGCAGAACCAATATAGTAGCTCAATCTGAAACTTCCTATACTATCTGTGTGGTGTTTGTGTGTATTAAAGAAGGTTATTATACTAATATAATGTAAAGGTATCAACATATTTTCTGAGTACCAGATTGATACCGGAGTTAGGATTTACCTTATACAACCCATTCATACTGGCTTGACACACACACACACACAAAAATTGAACCCTATTGTGGGTTTTACAAGTTTTATAGACTACATTCAAGAATATCTGAACCTTACTAATGGGTCTTACTGATACAATCAAAACCCAATGTCATACAATCAAAATACTGCTTCTTAAATATATATATTACTAAAACCAAAATTCTCCACACTAAAGAAAAATAATATCAATATACACCCCACCCAAAAATTGTCTTTCCAAAGGCAGGTTTATCTCTCTGTACACTGACCATGGAATTAGAAACCTGCATGTAGTTGCAGAGGACAAAATTCCCATTCCTAGCAAACCTATTTGCTCCCAGGATTTTCATAACTGAAACCTTCAGATATGCTCGTGGTCTCCTGTAAGAAAAAAAAACATTTTTGGTTACTTACTATTCACTCTTTTATTTCCCTGCAAAACTGTCTGGTGTCTCTTGTTCATTTACAGTTTATGAAATGTTTCAGCTCTTTGCATAATAGCTGAGTTGAGCCAAACATCGAGTTCAACATAAATCTTTATCTTCTTGTTTTGTAACAATAAACGAAGCTTAGAGTGCTCACCTTGATGTTCTTCCCTTTCGCTAGAGTCCAGGAAATTTTCAGCATCGGCCAGAAAGAATGGTGATCTATCGTAGCTCTCCAGAATCTCTGATATTAACAAGCAAGTTACGGTTAAAAAACAAAGAATCCTAAATTATCAATGCCAAATTGCAGTTGACGCAAAAATCCTACTGAATAAAGAAGCTAATCCCTTCAATTAAAACACCCCCGCAAGTATATGCACAACTGTCTGCTTAATATGTGTGCTAAGGAAAAAGGGAGAGCATATATGAGAATGAGAAGGACCTGAACTCTGCGAAAAATCAGCCGTCAGATCAGAGAGGCTGAAGTTCCGAGGAATTTGACCTAATAACCCAAATGTAGAAGTGTCTGCATCAACAAGTGGATCATTGAGGGATTGGCTGCTGGAATCGTTGCTGAAAGACGCAATGGAGGCATCTCCAACTGTTGAATGTGCTTCACCACCATACATGTAAGGAGCACAGTTTGAATATGCAGTCTCAGATTTGATCATTCCTTGCATCATAGGCATATTGGTCGCCTGCAAGGAGAGCATGTTTGGTGGAGGATTAACTCTTCTAGAATGGGTTGAAAAGTCCACAGAAGAAGGTATATTTGTGTTAAGTGCTGAGCCTCCATTGAGGTAAGCACTTGATAGATTAGGAGAGGATTGATTTGAGTCCTTAGGTGCAAAGCATAATTGTTGCTGATTCACTGTTGAAAAAATTGATGTCAGTTGCAATGTTAAACCATTCCCCAACTCAATACTTCCCTGCAGTATCCAACCAGTAGAACATAATAGCCTCAAGCAGAACAAAAATCTTTGGAGACAGTTCATAGTCGTGACTTAAAAGGATAATGAATCTAGATGTTAGAAATGTTTTGACTCATTAAGCTTGAATGGAGGGATGCGTGAGATGGTGAAACAGGACTATCAAAGCTTCGAACGAAAAATCTTGGTCCATCTAAATAATTCAAAGAGCCAACATTTATCCTAAGAGCAAAATTCATGCAGCTAGTATTCACCGTTAGAATTGAAAGATAAGTTTCAATGTAAGAAATAAGAAGTCGCATAAAAAATAATAAAAAGAAAGTTTCCTAAAGACAATTTTTGGTACCTTAATTCCTGAATAGAAAATGTAGTTCAACAATGATGAGCTCTCTTATAAATATGATCATATGATATCTATGGAAAATGAAAGTAGATCTAGCTCCAAAACATATCTTACTTGATGGAACATGAGAGCCATTCCTGTTTTGGACGGAAGCAACTCTGGTTGGATGCGTCTGACGCATGTGGTGTACCTGCTGCTCAAGCAGCTTGTTATATTCCATTATCTGGTGCTTCACCATGAGTCTCAGATAATATGCCTTAAAAAAATCCTGATTCTCTTCTTCAAGCTTCTGCCAAACTGTCAACTCAGAAGGAAAATATGCAAACATAAGTATCTAGCGTAGACAGTAGACACATTACTTTAATCATCATAGAAGTAATTGCTGATATTCATTACAACACTTAGTCTAAGTAAGAGATCAAGATACCAGAACCAACTCTGAACAAAGAGAACTACCCGATCAGGTATAATTGTTTCAAGCAAACCCAAGAAGTGTTAAGGTTACCTAGTTCTGTAAAACCGGGTTCGATCTTAGCCTGCTCCAGTAGAGTGTCCATAACTTCTTTCTGGTTCATGTAAAGCTGGAGGCATCGTTCTATTAAATTCTGAACCTGCAGAAAAAGAACAGGCCAGAAAGAAATTATGCACATTTTTCTAAGGAAATTTACACACCGAAGCTTAGGAAAGACAATCTGTATCGCATTCTTAAAGATGACACAAAGATACAATCTCTAACAAACCAAAAAATGCAAATGAGTGTAACTTTCAAGAGAAACACGAAAATTCCTTATATAATGTAAATGTTGTTTTTGTTACCAGTTGTATATCTTCAGGCGATACCCTTCTCACTGTTAAACTTGACATCACTGAAATATTCGTAGAAGCGATCCTGTTCCTGTCAGTGGAAGAATTTTTTCAGTATCTTGTTCCTGTCAGAATAACAAATCTAGTCCGACAACAAACATGAACTTAGCAGATAAAGCATAATAATTGAGAGATGAAAATCGGAAACAAAAAGATAAAACATTTAAAATATCTATATTCGACTATCCTGATTGATGGAAAAGAAAGTCTCATATCAAAACCTCATATTAAATCTGAGCTCCGAGCTAGAGACCAGAGCAGCTATTTCATTCTTTTTTTTTCACAACGCATATGAAAACTGAGAAAAAAAAAAAATATATATATATATATATGAGCATCAACTAATTCCTCACAGTTTTTGATATCCATTTGACCAAAACCCTATTGCCGAAAACTCGAAAAAATATAAACAGATGAAATTGCCTAGAAGAGACACACTCAAAAGTAAGAAAAAAAAAAAAAATTAGGAAAGAACAAATTAAAAACATAAATTGCAAACGGTTATACAATAATCTCGAGAGAGAACATCAAAATCATATATTTTTCCTACAAAAATGAAATCAGAAAACCCAACAGAGGAACATGGATTTAAAAGGAAAGGGTTAATCGAATCGAAAAACCCTCAAGTTTCACCCAAGATTTGTGTCTTTACCTAAAGCCGGAATAAAATCAATTCCTATTAACGATAACAAAAAAAAAAAAAAAAAAAATCAACTCCTTTTAAAAGGACAAGGGACGACAAAGATCAACAAACAAACAAACAAAAACGGAAATAGAGAAAAAAAAAAAAAAAAAAGAATATCGATCTGTGAAGACAAAACCTCATCGTACGAGTGATCAGAGAAACCTTACCGAAATCTCGACTAGAATCCGAAAGAAAACCGTCGATAGAGAAAGAGAAACGATGGTAATAACTATCAATTTTTTTTTTTTGATCGTGAGGGAATTCCTCTTTCCTTCTGCTTGCTTATATATATTTTCTTTAATGTAATATATTTATATTTGCGAACTAAGAGAATCTGCCTAAATATATATATTTTTTTTTCTTTTTTTTTTATTATTATTTTTTTTTTTCTCTAACCTTTTATCTGTAAAGACGATTTTTGAAGCGATTTTCCCAAACCGTTTTTGCAACTTCGTCGGCCGGCGTCGACTCAGACGTGGGCCATACTTTTTCTTCTTCTGATTTCTACATAAATCTTCCACATCTCACAATCAATAGTTTCTCTTCGGTATTCGTATATTCAGTAATGGCTTTTTGGGATCTTTCTTCGAAGCGGTTACGGTGTGTTTTTTTATTATCTCTAATTGGGAAGATTATAAGATCTACTTGCATCGAATTTGGTGTTAATTCTGACTCCTCCACTTCGACGCTGCAATCTCCGGCGTGGCCATGCCCACGATCGATGGCACAACGTCCAATCAATGGTGGCTTATATGGATCTATGGATATCAAAATAGAGAAGGATCCTTTCTATACCAATCAATCAGCCTAACTATGTTGAATCATGATTCGAGTGTTTCCGGTGGTCATCGTGATTGTTTGGTGGTTTTCCCATGTTTGAAACAAATCTTAATTGATTTGTTGTGGAAACGACGACCGCCACGGAAACCCCCATGGAATCAATACGCCGAAGAGGGTTTGGAGACCGAAGATTGCAGTTTGATTTCGACTACGAAAGAAGAATTTTTCACTATTCATATTCTGATACGATATATTTGGTATCATGATATGAAAGTATCAGATCCATCACAAAAAAAATTGTTTTGGGATTTGCGTGGTGTTTTTTGAAGTTTCATCAAGAAGTTGATAGCCAAGCACATGATTCGCATCCGTTTGGAATCGATTACGAAGGAAGAAAATAACAGATCTAATCTGTTAACGAGTAAAGCTCTCTTTTGGACAGCATCGTTAATATTCCTTTCTTTAGTTAAATCGTTTCATGTAATTGTAATATATGCAATGATTTGCATCATGGTTCTGTATAATGTTCCTGTAAACTCAAGTTGAAATCAATATATTAGATGTTAAAAAAAAAAAAAATTTGGTACGATGGTAATAACTATCAATTGTTTTTTTTTTGTTTTAAATGAAAATAACTATCAAATTTAGACGAAAATTTTTCTAACACTCCGAGTGATCGAAACAATTCATTTTGTTGGGCTATACAAACCACATGCGAAATTTCTTTTCAGCTCATTTTGTATAGCATGGTTCAGATTTTTATTTCCTTTTTCTTTTTTAACTAAGAAATTCTCTTTTAACAAAACCACTCTACATATCGTCTCCATTCACCATCTAAATTTAAATAAGAATTCAAATAGTCAAAAAACAATTAAGATTTCATAATATAATATATACTGTTAAAACATAAACACTTTTTGTAATCAAACATGTATTATCAAGAATATTTTAATAATTTATCTATACTATTAAATATGTTGTCAAACACCAATAATTTGTAGACAATAAAAAAATTCAAAAAATTAGAAAAACTCCGAAAAATATTAAATTATACTAAATTTTAGAGATTTTAAGTTGGAAATATCAAACGAGATTATTTAAATTCAGCTAGATTTTATGATTTTAACTTAAATCATAAAAAAAAAATTGTTATAAATTTTTTTTTAGCGACGAAAAAAAATATTATGTTATAAAAATTTATTTTAAAACATTAAATCTATAAAAAAAATTATCCCGAGTAAACGCGGTTAAATTTTAGTGTATTAGTTAAAAGCGCATAAATTAAAAAATATATATATTTTCTTCAAAAAGTATTATTTAATTTATAAATTAAAAACAATTCAACCAATCCTATAAAAATATAATATAATTGATCACACAACATCTAATAAATGTAAATGTTGCTTACAAAACAACGCATGTTTTCCGGCTCAAACCCCATCGTTGTGCCCTTTCACTTGTTTTCTAGATGTAATAAGTTTTTTTTTTAGATATGTCGTGATCAGAGCCGGCTTTGAAATTATGTCGGCTACAAGCAAAAAAGAATTATGAACCTGTAAATAAATAAAGTAAAATAAAAAAACACTAAATGAGGGAGACTAATCGAACCCTACACCTCTCACACGCCACTTGACTACTCTTAACCAAGTGACCTAATGAATATTATTTAACGTTGTGGCCAAAATTTTAGTTGTAATATTGAAGGCCGCAAGCACATTTGCTTTGCTTGCCCTCAAGGCCGGCTCTGGTAGTGATATGTGTGTTTTATTTCCTTCGACAGAGGGCTCTATACTTCTAACTTCGACGGTGAAATCCGACGAATCCTTAGAAGGATTGCCTAGATCCGATAAGGTTATGAAAAAGCGGTTAGTTTCTCCTCTCTTTGTGCCTTTTTGTTACATGTTTGGATTTTTTTGCAGTTTTTGTCTCCGAATGTCTTGGATTTTGGTACATTTTTTCAATCCCATCAGGCCTGAATTTTGCTGTTATTTTGGGTGTTTTTTCTTCAGACCTTGTTTCAAATATGGCTGCTTTCAATCTTGGGCATAGACGGTCTTTAAAACTTGTTCTTTCTCCGCCTCTAATGTGGAAGTTTTCTTTGCAACTTCTTCAAGAGACGAATAGATTGCGACTCAGACTGTTTTTTCATCACTACCGTCTTTCTGGCTCCGCTACGACAGAGCAATATAATGAGGTCCCATGAGCGGTTTTTGAATCTTAATCAGATGGAATTGTTAATTATACGGATTGAGTTTCGTCTTTATTATTGTGGGTCTTCGGCGTCCAAATCCATAAATTATCATGTTTCTTTTATTAATTATAAGGATTGTTTGTACCAAAATAAATCCAAATGAATCAACAATTTTAACTAATCTCTCTGAGCGATAGAAAAGGCGATTGATCTCTCTTCGAAGCGTTGCAACTCTCGCCGTCTTTGGCCGTGACCGGCCAACCGTTCTCTCTTCTCTCACATACGACGGTGACCGGCATCAACCGTTCTCTCTTTTCTCACATGCGACAATGATCGGCATCAACCGTTTCTTTTCTCTTCTCTCACATGCGATCAAAACGGCGATCAAATTAACGCCGTCGGTTTTGTGGTATGTTGGTTGTCAGCCCCCCTCCCCCATGATTGTCATCAATTGTTGGTAATGGTTCTCGATTCTCTCTCATGATTCAGGCGATCTCTTTTATTCATATGTCTCTCCTCTCTTATGATGGGAATATGTGTTGGTGATCGGTTTTTAAACCGTTTTATCCTCTCCTTATTGGGGATGGTGATTCTAATTTTTGGTGGTGGTGTGGAAAATTTCATCGGAATCGACCACCTTCTAACGTTTATCTCCACGCTAGAACGGCTGGTTCAGTGTGATGATCAATCCTACATTGGTTGGTGGTGTTTTTCGGTGATTTCTCGTATTTCGCCGACTATTTTTCTGTTGGATACGGTTTATAAGGGTGGTTGTGTTCTAATCATAACCGCTTTGTTATGGAAAGAACTGCCATGGAAACCACCATGGAAGGAACGATGGTTCGGAGTTGAAGATGATGGTCGGCGGTTTTGGGATCTAATTTCAATTTTCTTCGATGATTTTACTCTGTTGGATATGGCATTACCATGGAGTCATCCACCATGGAGGGACGATGTTTTGGAGCGGAAGATGCAATCTCCTTGACGTATGGCGACATTCGTACAGTCGTTGAAAATTGGCAATCTCAAGTCTTTTTCTATTGAAAAGATCAATAAATTGGGTTCATTTTCAAAGAATATTTTTATCTCTTACTTGGGAATGTGTCAATGACATACAACCGGAGAAAAGATGGATCATATCCAAAGAAAATCGCATTAGATCAAATGTGATTATGAGGAAAGAAAGTGTGGACACTCCAGCGAGAAAAACTCGGAGAAAAGAATCGTTAAAACTCATTTTTGTTGTTTTATTGCTTTGTATGTTTACTTTTATGTATTGTTGTTTTTATGTATCTTGATTTTCATATTGATAAAGATAGATGTTAAAAAAAAAAAATCCAAATGAATCTAACTAGGACTTAACCAGCGCTAGCTATAGCACGAAATAATTTTTTCTTAAAAGTTATTTTAATTTAAGAAAATTTGATTTTACCTTAAATTTAAAATATGTTTAACTAATGATTATGGATCGAGATGTCAAACCGGACTAATCTGTTTACTTAACCCGTTTTACGCTGAACTAAAATAATATTCTGGCTAATCCGCAAAAACATATAATCTTGACAACATAACTTTAATATGCAACGTTTAATGATTCTAGTTTTTGTGGTCGGTCCACGAACTCTTAGAAAAAATAATTTCTTTGTGTCTAACTTTTTATTAAATTAGTAAAATAATTTTCAACTTTTGTTTTGATATATATATATATATATTCAAATAAAATATAATAAATTATAGTGAAAAATATTGCAAGATCTCGAATATATTTTTTTCTTTGAATATATATGGATTGCTACTATTTTAAAATATAACTAATATTATTAATTGAATATTATTTTAAAAACTAAATAATAAATAATCTCTTTACTGAAAAGCAAATACTTTCCTAATTCTCTTCCATAATTATAATTTTAAAAGCAAGTATATCCTTTCTTATTTCAATTATTTTTTGTTATTTATAATGGCATAATAGTAATAACTTACAAAATAAAATTCATTTTCCTACATGACTTTTTAAATAATAATATAGAGATAAATATGAAGCTAAAGGTGTTTTATCCCAAATTCATATCGGGTAATTCAATTTATTTATAAATAATAAAATCAAAAGTAAAACCTAGTCTATTATGGATTCGGATATGGGTTTAGTGAAATACATTTGTAATTTTCAAAGAAACTTTTATTTTAGATCAGTTTTTTCGTTTTGATTCGTTTCATTTCGATTTTCGGTATTTTGGACATACAAAAAGTAAATCCATTTAAAATATATTAAGATATGCCTCAATTTTCGCATCACTTATTTTGGTTCTGCTCGGATCGGTTAATCCGGATTGAACACCCCAATCCGAAGCGAAACCAAACCGGGCTACCCACTTTGAGACCGCTAGATTGTCTTCATAAATAAATCTTTGAATTTGAAAATATAGGGGGTACAAATTAGAAAAAATATTAATCGAGAATATTTGATGCCCATAGAAGAATAAAAAGGGATAATCCTTGACTTTTAAGTCCAAATATGTTTGGACACAAAAAGTGATTCAGTTTTAATAGTATAGATATCCTCATAAGATCTAAGAATTCCAAATTCGAAATATTCAAGACCTGTTTCGTGAGTGAAACAAATCTCTCCAAGGTTCATGAAGAATAGAAAAAAGCTACGTATTTATTATTTGAAAAAAAACAACACATTTGGGTTGGTGTTTTTGCCCTATAAGGATCTCTTTTAACAAAATCCTATGACAGAAAAGCTTAAGGGGGAAAAGGAACATGTTCTTGAATCACTACGTATCAAGAACCTGGAAACTCGAGTTACTAGTAGAACGGAGGAGTGGATTACCTGTAATCCAGAGAAATATCTGCAACGGTTATTACGGTTATTGACGAGGCCTTCATCCCGCTAAGAAGTCACCATTGTGGTCATCATCGCTATCGATGTGGTCAGCAGAAGAATTAGCAAGCAATCTCATACGGTTGATGAGGAAAACATTATAATAGTAACTAAGGAGATCCTTCTCACTTTTCCTTGGGAAAGCCTTGGAAGCAGATTCCCAAAATCCTTCACTATTTGACATAGGATTATTTTTCACAAGAGCTTCGAACCTTTGCCCTTCTTTGGCCGTCCATGATTTTGATACGACTTCACCCATTTGATCAAACTTCCAAGTATAGAAAGCACGGTCAATTTCTTTTTCTAGAAGCTCCCGTGCTTCTTTTTTGTGTTGTTTTATGCAGTTGGTTGATCTTGGAGAAGCACAAGAACAAGAGTCGGATCTTCCTTGGCCGACTTTTTTGTTGTGAACTTTCTTCTTTAGGCTATATGTTGGCCACACACCAATTCCCAGCCATCTAAGAGTGTCAGAATCTCCGGGACTACCATAAAATTTGCCCTTCTTGGTAGGGGCAATCCAAACCGGAATTTCAGCCTGGAAACCAGGACCAATTGGGATAAATGGTCCGGTTTTGCTTGAGCCAGGGGCTACATCTTTGAGAGTCTTCACTCTAACATCTTTAGGGGCTACATCTTTGAGAGTCTTCACGCTAACATCTTTACGGTTTGATGGGTTTGAAGCATCAGCAGTTTGTCGTGAATAAAAGCAGGGATGTGAGGATGGAACACAAGATTTCAGTTTTTGGCGTTTCTTCTCAAAGCTTGAATCATTCGTATTCTCTAAAGACCTTCCAGGAGCTGTAGAGACTGCACCATCACTCCAAGGCTGTTCTAGCGTCCTTTTGCTCTGGCAAGAGATAGAGATAACCATCAGAGCCACCGAGACAATGTCTTTTGGCTGGGAAAGAGAGGAATCTCTGACATTGGCATGCTCATAAGGAGTCACCAAATGTTTTATTTCCATCCGATCTTTTTCATGTCTTTCTGACAAACTCTCGCGAGCTGTCCCGACTCTACTTAAACAAGGCGAATAAAATCCAAAAGTATGACTATTCTCAAGCATCCATCAGGAGTCCGCTTGAAGGCAGAATAATGCTGCCTTATTGACCAGGTATAAAAATGTAGGGATGGATCTAAAGTCAAAGAATGTATTACCTGGACACGCCTGTCAGGGCCATGTTTTGCAGCGCCACCAGAAGAATCTCCTCTGCCTATAAAATTCTCTGGAGGCATTGGGAAAAAGTTTAATTAAAACTATCATGTTTCCTTATTCTACATCTCATTCTGAATCTACGAGATCAAATCTCTAGCCACTATATATTCAAGAACTTGAACGTTTTATTCTCAGAATTTTCTATTGGCACTATGTTTCTGGTTCGTGTTCGCCATAGTGCAACACTCGTGGTGGTGAGTAGGATCCTGGCAAGGAGTTCCCTACAAGCTCATCACAGGTAAGGCACTGGGCCATAGACCCAGTGATTATTGTTTAAAACCGTGGGGAACGGACTATCCGAGTTTACGGCCTTGCCTCAGGTTTCTTCTACCACTTGGCCAACCCATGTGGTTTTTTATCATATCACATACCAAAATTTAATCAAATATAGCTAATGTTCTGGCTAATACATACCAGGTTTTTCCGAAGAACAGTTGGTCAGCTTCTCAGGAATGGTGCATGGCGTTGATACACTTTTTGATCTAATCACTTCCCTTGCCCTCTTGATAGCCAAACCAGTCTAGAAAGAGAACGAGTCACCAGGTATATCTTCATGGTCATTTAATTGAAAGTAAGAAAGCAATAAGTAGAACACAATACAAAAATAAAACTGTGGATATCTTCAAATGCATTGTGTAAATGGAGATACAGCAGTATCAATAGGTATACCAATAGCATACCTTGTAAGCGTTCAAGGATTTGGAGATAATGCTCTCAAGTACATCTGGATGCAATTCAAAATACTCCGTCAAGTACCCCTGGACTGATTGGTCAACAATTTCCCTGACATATGGATTTCCTAATCTCGTCTTCCAGATAGTAGGAGACAAAATATTAGTGCGAACAATTAATCAAAGAAAGCCGCAAAATATGACTGCTTGCTGAACAGATTTCATTGCCAAAGAAGAGGATCACAATCACTATGGTCTTACGTACCTGTGTTTGACCTTCAAACTCAGGATTTGGAACAATGACTGAGACAATGCAAGTCAGTCCCTCCCTAACATGTTCCCCACTGAAGGTAATATCCTCGCCCTGAACAAATTGCCAGCAATATATATAACCATCAATATATATAACCATCAGTATATTGGTAACCTCCCTGATACTGGTAACATAAAATGCTTAAATTAATGCAAAAGAAAGCTGTATATTGTTTTATTGTCTTTGAAATTATGGAGGTGCTGAGAACGTTTTCAGCAAAGCCTACGATGCTGCAGATATGAAACTACTCAAATTCGGTCCAATCCACGAAGAGGGGAATATATCAGCAAATGGTCCATGCAGCTTTTCGTGAAAAATGATGCGAAATTATGATGGCAACAAACATTCAAAACCAAAGAGAAATAGAGTCGCACAGACAAAACTGGTAAGTGATGTGACTGGTATTATACCTTGACAACCTTTGACTTTTTCGCAAGGCTGTTAAGAGTTCTTGTTATTGAAGCTTTCACACCATCTATGTGTGTTCCACCATCAATGGTTCGGATGCTATTAACATACCCTAGCATTGTGTCTGAATATCCATCTACGCACCTGGTACAACAACATTGGATCAGATCAATAGGATCTTGTTCAGAGTACCTACAACATCCACAAATATCAACATACAATAGTAGGAAAAGGGACACACCATTGAAGCGCAATGTCCATGGTGATACCATTGATCTCTTTTCTGAAAGCCAGCACATCATGAAGTGGTTTCTGAAGAGAGGCAATCAGTGAATAATTTCAAAATAACAAATAGCACGCAGCATATCTGTCCACCACATTTCATTTTGGCATCTTCCAACATACAAAAATCTTACACGCTTCATACAACTGTACAAAAGTTACTCTGGAAGCAAAGTCTCACCTTATCAGCATTTAGCCAACTAATATATTGACTTGAGCCTCCAGCATAAAAACATTCTTTAGAAAGGTTGTTTTTCGGGTCGTTATCTTCCATTTCCAGAGAAAATGCAGCCTGCACACATTAACATAGAGCACTTAGTAAAGGCAATCTCTATCCCATTCCAAAATCCATCATGAACCTACTAAACCAATCCTTTTACTCTTGAAGTAAAACATAAATTTCAAACAAATAAGCAAGATATGTTTGTTTTAGTAAGCAATATAAGCAAGAGACTATTAAAAGAAAAAAACCTTGATTTGCCAATCTTACCAGTTTTATATCTTGCCCTGATACCCTTCTTACAGTTCCACCGTACATTGCTGAAATTTACGAAACAGATGTTTATTCCTGGCAGGAAGCAGCAGTAGAATAGGGTTGAGACACAAAAACCTAAGAAGTATGCAACACGAACAAGGACAATTCTATGTCACTACATCAGATTAAAGTCCACACATTAAGACAAGAAATGCAATAGAACAAACCCTGAAACCAATTATAGCTTTAAGAACAAAAATCTTGCAGCAACGATATCCAGATGAATCAGTTAAAGAACAGACCAGCCAGAGAGAGAAAGTTACTGCTACGTTTACAGTGATTTGATTCAGAAAATATGTATGAAAGCATCCGATAATCAGTTGAAGCATTCCTTAAGAAGAATGTTTCGATTTTCATTTGGCCAAAAGTAGGTTTCTCAACCAAATCCAACAAACCCCTATCTACATACAAAAGCTCGATGATGACGAAAGAAGAGACAAGTGACTAAACCGTTTTCTGGAAAATCGCATCAAAATCACAATGTTTCCATCATCCACAATAATAATAAAAAAATTCCTCGATCATAAATAACCAATCGACACAAAAGAGAAACAACACTTAAATGCGGAATTCGATAAGGTCGAACAGACAGATACTAATCTGAGCAACCAAAAATTTATTGATAAACAGAGCAAAATCAAATCGAAATTTAAATAATGGATCAAATCGATTTCTAACAAAGAACACGCGCGACAAATCGAACACAATAACATATTCGGTAGCTCTTAATCAAAATTAAAAAAAAAAAGCCCAGAGAGATTAGACGAAACTAAGAGAACTTACATCAACCCTATCGGTAACCCCTCGAATCCGAAAAAAAACGCGAGAGAATCTCGAGATCGAGATCGAGATCGAGATCGAGAGAGAGAGAACCTACCTTACTTTTGTTAATCATCAGCGATGTCCCTCCTGAATTAAATTGTCCATTTCCAAGAAAATTATGAAACCGTCAGTTATTTATACGGACAAACATCGCAAAATATGAAAATACGGACAAGCAAAACCATAACACCTCCCTGGAATGCGGCAACAAAAAAAAAAATAAAAAAAAAAATCCTCGACATCAACTAACTCTTCCACATGGTAATTGGGCTTCGGCCCGTTAAAGAAATCCTCCAAAATGCTGCTACTTATTAATGGGCTGAGGCCCGTTTATATTTATGCTGGTCAAATTACTGGGCGACGCCCATAAAAACATTAGCCAAGGCATACTTTTTTTTTATCGGATGTCCCCTAAATTATGAAAACAAGTTACAAAAAAAAACACCGAACGAAGGAAAACAAAAAAAAAAACTTATTTTACTATGTTTTGCTAAAGATGGTTAATTAATACGGCGTCGAAAAAAAGAAGTTAATTAATACGGTTATTACGATTAGCGTCGATCACAATTCACTGATTTGATATTCTTTAATACGGTAAAAATATTCTTTAATAAATATTTTCTGGTTAAACGTCCCCAAAAAGGAAAGAATATTTATACGGTATATATAATAATTGTAAGATTTATAAATCTTTGTAAAATTTACGTATTTTTAAATCTAACATGTGGATTTTAACTAGTATTTGTAAAACGTAGGTTTTTCTACAGATTTAAGTGTTTGTATTTTTAACTTGGAAATCCATCACTATTTTAAACTACAGAGTTGATCATATATTTTAAAATCATATAACCAATAACACTATATTTGGTTTGGATTTCCAAATCAATTAAAATTCATGAACTAATAAACCCTCCTAAGTAAAATATAAAAAAAAAAACATGATATGATTTGCTTATTGTCAATTAGTTTTGAAATAACAATTTATGAACCATAGTTTTGTAAACATGTATTGAAATAATTTTAGAAATACCAAACTTAGACTTACATTATGCTTTTGGAGAGAACAATCAACACATCAATAATCATGCTCCTAGATGTATCAGGATTTCTCTGCCTTAGGGGTTGCTTTATGGGGGTTGGTGTCTACAATAAAATCCATATGATATATTTATAGTAAAAATCCTAAAACCCTAGATGCATCTCAAAATCATAAGTACATAAATTGTTGGACTTAAACTATTATTAGGCCCAATTTTTTATCAATCTAGCCCATCTTATTATATAAACTTATTAATTAACTTGATCGTGATACGTGTCAAATCAATCAATAAAAAAATTTACACGTGTAAAAAAAATCCAATTAGTTTTTTTTCATATAATATTAACAATAAACAAAAATCGATTCCTAATATAAAATTTAAAGTTACTAAATAAAAGTAAACAATAAAATGTAAATTTATCATAAAAATCAAAGTTAATAAAAAAAATTTAAAATTATATAAAACAAATCATGGGCTTTTAGCGTATGTCCCGTAAAGTTAAAGTCAAAGTTAGGATCTCACGTTTGATGGAAACATTTTGAAGAAGATGTTAGGATCTCACGTTTAAAATAGAGGTGATCTAAAATAATATATAAAAACATGGAATAATTGATCTATTATTCCGTACTCTTCTTTCCTCTTGCTTTGTTTTCTCTTTCAAATAAAGTCCATAATGTTGAATACCATGGGATTCGACTTAGTGATTCATCTTCAAAGCCTCTGTTTTATTCTCTTTCTTTGAGGGAGTGTTTCTCCGACCATAATCCGGCGATTACCCAATAGATTATGTGTCGGTTTCACTCCGTTAGAGATTCCTCTAGACGGTTTATGTTGGTTCATTTTTGTAACCGTTCATTTATGGGATCCGGACATATCCTATCGGATGACAATTTTATAGGATATGCCCGGATCCCATATATACACGTAGAGTGATCCCTAACGGAGTGTATAAAAATATGCATAAAATTGTCATCCTCTATGTGTATAAAAATATGCATATTTTTGAAGAACAAAAGTCACACTTCAAAACTGAGTGATTTCCCGGTAATAACTAAGTTAATCAATTATAGTCAATAAGAAATGTGTTTTGTAGTTTAAGAGTTGAATGTTTCTTGCATAATTTTAATACGTGTAAAATAAACATAAAATTATTCCTTTCTTTAAAAATAGTATAGAAAAATAAACACATAAGTTTAGATTTCTAATACTCCATAAGTCCATAGTTACAAAAGAGGTACGTAAGATAATTACACACGTCATGCGTGAGAGAGTATTAGTTTTTAATATTTGATAGCATTATATCTTATTTATCATGTATATACTAAAATAAATAAATGATTTATTATGTATATTTTTTTAAGGTGTCAAATAATAACATAGGGGATTTGTTTTAGGTGTGAAGATATTCATTAAAATTATTAACGTGATTTGTATTCAACTCTCGTATAACAAAATAATTTTATAAGTTTTGAAAACATGGTTAGTTTCCAAATTGAATATTATTGTGATCTCTTTCTGTTCAACTAATTTTTTCATGGTTTGAACAAAAAAAAAAGAAAAACAAATTGTGTCTTGTTATTATATAATTTTATGTATCTGATTTTTTTTTTTTTAATAACAAGGGTTAATCCGGGTCTAAACCTGATAAATCCTTTTGGATGAGTGATACTGTCGATACTTATCGGATTTTCAAATGGATCTTAAAATGGACATCATCTTCGACTTGCCAACTCAAACATGATTTTTGTTTCCAAGACAACTACTACTAAACCACAATAAGTTCGTTAATTAACCTGAGAATAAATCAGTTGTTGCTAGATCCAGATTTTTTTTATTTTATTTTTCCTCCGCCGATCAATCTTAATAATGTTAGTATCGATCATTCTTTTGTCGGTGAACTTCCACATTTTTTTTGGTAAGTTACCGTTTTTGGAGTTCATTACAATTTTATCTGATAATTATATCGATGTCCTATTCTAAAAAGTTCGAAGAGTTTGTCTGATGATATATATTGTGACTGAATCATTGCAATTTCTTACAGCTTTGTACGCCCATAAATATTAGTTTCTAAATAGCTGAATCATTCTAAAATAATGTTAACTATGACCAAATCATTTTTTTTATAAACTAATTTAGTATGTTCTGATATTCGGTTTGAAAAGACTATAAGTAATAAAATCTATGATTTATTGATAGCTGATTATTTCACGCTATCGTCGATATTTGTCGATCATTGGTTTAAATGTAATGTTCTTATATATTAACACCGGATATCAGATATTTAACTATTATATGTTTGAATAAATTCAAGTCTTTAACAAAAACAAACAAAAAAAATGTTTGGCTAACGCTTTTAACCGCACGGTTTTGAACAATGTCGAATCTCGAAAATTTATGGAATTTAGGTTCATAGCACAAGCGCTTTTAACATCACCAATTCATCGACTAGACAAAAAAAAAAAGCGATTTATGTTTTAAAATCCGAGATTCTTTTGTCCATGTGGCAAGATGCTATAAGACAAGACAACCGATCGAACCTCATTGTGGGGAAGTGAATCAATTTATTTATCTGTCACGGTTCCACATGACCTGTTTTTTAACGACCGTTATTGGCTCAGATACAGAAATCTCCATGATTAGCTTTTTATTGGCGTGTGTCGATTAAGTTGAAGGAAGATCCCACATCTTACAAGATTTTACATATATTAGGTTGTTATAAAATAAAGGAAAATTAGGTGACAAACCATTTTTTAAGAACCAAATTTGCACTATTAAAATATTTAAGAAAATAGGTAGAAAGTTACCCAGAACCCCATTGCCTATTTGAGACCACACACGCAGTTGACTACTATAACACTCTGTATTTTTCATTTCTGACATTTGCTTTATTGTACTATGTTTTTTCTCTATTTTTCTCTTTACACATTTATCTTCTCTCTTCTCTCTCCATGTTTTCTCCTCCCAAAAAAATTATATTGCTCTCTATGGCTTTTCAATTTATTCTATTTTACATTTACCACTCAAATTTCATTCTTTTTTTTTTTGAATCACTAAAATAATACAGCGGTAGTGGACTATCTTTGAATCACTAAAATAATACAGCGGTAGTAGACTAAAATAATACTGCGGTTGACTATTTTATGAATTATGTTATCATAGGTGTTAAAAACTCATCTAGGGTTGGTGATAATCTAGATATGTATTTATTACTCGACTATTTAATTTCATGTATCATACTAAATGAGTAGTTAACTACTTTGTGCGATAGTTCATGTACATGTGTGTGAATGTAGTTGACTACTTGTTTCAGTGGTGTTTACTAAATGAGTAGTTAACTACTTTGTGTGATAGTTCATATAGGTAGGAAATTACCCAGAACCCCATTGCCTACTTGAGACCACACACGCAGTTGACTACTATAACACTCTGTATTTTTCATTTCTGACATTTGCTTTATTGTACTATATTTTTTCTCTGCTTTTCTCTTTACACATTTATCTTCTCTCTCCTCTCTCCATGTTTTCTCCTCTCAAAAAAATTATATTGCTCTCTATGGCTTTTCAATTTATTCTATTTTACATTTACCACTCAAATTTCATTCTCTTTTTGTTGAATCACTAAAATAATACAGCGGTAGTGGACTATCTTTGAATCACTAAAATAATACAGCGGTAGTGGACTAAAATAATATTGCGGTTGACTATTTTATGAATTATGTTATCATAGGTGTTAAAAACTCATCTAGGGTTGGTGATAATCTAGATATGTATTTATTACTCGGCTATTTAATTTCATGTACCATACTAAATGATTAGTTAACTACTTTGTGCGATAGTTCATGTACATGTGTGTGAATGTAGTTGACTATTTGTTTCAGTGGTGTTTACTAAATGAGTAGTTAACTACTTTGTGCGATAATTCATAAAGGTAGGAAATTACCCAGAACCCCATTGCCTACTTGAGACCACACACGCAGTTGACTACTATAACACTCTGTATTTTTCATTTCTAACATTTGCTTTATTGTACTATATTTTTTCTCCTCTCAAAAAAATTATATTGCTCTTTATGGCTTTTCAATTTATTCTATTTTACATTTACCACTCAAATTTCATTCTCTTTCTTTGAATCACTAAAATAATACAGCGGTAGTGGACTAAAATAATACTGCGGTTGACTATTTTATGAATTATGTTATCATAGGTGTTAAAAACTCATCTAGGGTTGGTGATAATCTAGATATGTATTTATTACTCGACTATTTAATTTCATGTACCATACTACATGAGTAGTTAACTAATTTGTGCGATAGTTCATGTACATGTGTGTGAATGTAGTTGACTATTTGTTTCAGTGGTGTTTAATAAATGAGTAGTTAACTACTTTGTGCGATAGTTCATGTACATGTATGTGAATGTAGTTGACAATTTGTTTCAGTGGTGTTTACTAAATGAGTAGTTAACTACTTTGTGCGATAGTTCTTGTATATGTGTGTGAATGTAGTTGACTATTTGTTTAAGTGGTGTTTACTAAATGGGTAGTTTATTATTTTGTGAGATAGTTCATGTACGTATGTGTGAATGTAGTTGACTATTTGTTTCATTGGTGTTTACTAAATGAGAAGTTAACTACTTTGTGCGATAGTTTATGTACATGTGTGTGAATGTAGTTGACTAACTGTTAGATCTAGTAATTAAAAGTTGTCGTGATTATAAATTAGTCATATGGTTTGTTAAAAAAGAGAAAAAATAGTCATATGTTTTGTCTTCTAGTTCTAGTGACAGAAGAAAGAGAAAATGTTGCAGTTTTTGCAGATCCATGTGCAAGGGTCTTTTCGACATTTTTCTACCTTTTGAACAGTTGACTACTGTTATTTTCTCAATCGACCGCTTTTCTATGGTATATGACTAATTTTTTGGTTCAAACATAATATTTATGCAATTCACCCTAAAATAAATGCATAACAATTTTTTTGGTGTGCATACAAATGAAATAAAATATTTTGAATGTTTACAAAATTAAAGTTCTATAGACAGTTCTATATATGTTCTTAAGAAATAAAAAACTTCCTTAGTTTTATTTTTCAAAATGACACATAAACAACGTTTTTCCTACTCTCCAAGGACGCGTGACAAAAGTATTATTATTTATTAGTATAACAAAAATTAATTAATCTAGTAAACGAGCTATCAATATTTCACAATCATTTTACAGAAATTATATGTAGTTAAAATGTTTTCTCTTGTTCGATATTCAACTATTTATCGTACATACTAGTCATCATAATATAATGTTTTTTCCGTTAATCTTAATTTGTTTTACGTTCACAACGTCACATGCATTTATTTTTTAGACTAAATGATTGTGTTGTTAATATATCTTCTGTAAAAGATTATTTATAAACTGTAAACACACATGTAAAATACAAATATAGTGAATTTGTTTACCTTTACCAAAAAAAGAAACGAATTTGTTTACGTTTCACATTTTGGTTTATAATTTACAAAAGGAAATTGGTGGATCTGATAACTATTAAAAAAATCAGATTATTAAAAAATTTAACACGAACTTATATACCTTTGAATCTAAAGTTAAGGAGTTTAGAAGATTTTCTCAAAGTCACGAGTTCGAATTTCCACAGTAAAAAGATTAGTACTTTCACTTGCTAGTTTCCGTTCCGAAAAAGTTATTGGTAAGGTCTGAAATTTCCAAGTAATAATAACGAAAAGATGAATTATCGTATCACAGGTTTAAATGGATACAACATCTTCTTAAATATGTGTATTGTGTAGCTTGTTATATTATTTTTTCCACTAAGTATAATAAAAAAAAAAAAAAAATTTCTTTCCTCAGGGAAAAGGTTATAAAAGCAGAGCCCAAATCGACTTATCATTAGTGCCAACACCTCTTTTCTCTCTTCTTCTTTTTCTTCTCTAGCTTCATTCTTTCCCATTTAATTTCACTTTTCGATCGACAAAAACCGATACCGCCTAACATGGGTCATGAATGGTATTTTTTTTTGTTTTTTAATTAATTTCGTAACATGATTTCACCACTTATTTATTATTCGTAACATACACAAAGTTTAAACGTTTATAAAAATTATTCTGTTATATAGTACTATGCACATCTTAACAAATATAGCTGATTCAGATTTGCTAATCCACTATAACTATTTTTCAGCGTTATATCTTAATTATGAAAAAAACTGTTTAGTTCTACTATATCCAATGTTCCACTAACATCAAAAAGTCCATAATTAAACAACACATTTTTAGAGCATTGATCATGAATAATTGATGCGCGAGGTCGGATACATGCATATATATATATATATATATATATATATAATAATAATTCTGTGAATTGTATTTTTGATGTTATATATATATGATCATATTGTGACTAATGATAGAGAAATTCTAAAAATGTAGTATCGATGCATCGAAGGAGTTCAAATGGAATGACGATGTCAAAGTTAAAAGTGAAGTGACTGAGATTGTTCTTGTTCGCCATGGAGAAACCACTTGGAATGCTGCCGGAAGAATCCAGGTATCTATACAAATGCATGCATGATATGCATGCACATAAACATACATATAAATAAACATATACATTTTACTTAAAAACTGCCAAATGCAGGGACAAATGGAATCAGAGCTCAACGAAGCTGGACAAAAGCAAGCCGTTGCAGTTAAGATCAAATCCCTTTTCAAGTCTTTCTCCTTGATTCACGTGTGGAACTGAAGGGGAGAGAGTTATAGTGGTGACTCATGGAGGAGTGTTGAGGGCAATTTACTTGAGGATCACGCAAGCTTCCTCTGCCGGAAAACTCCTCAATGCTTCGGTGAATGTTGTTCACTTCCGTGACGAGAAATGGAGCATCGATTCGTGGAGCGATGTTTCGCATCTCTCATCCGTTGGATTTCTCCAACGTGGCTTTGATAGAGACTCCAAGCCCTAGAGTTTGGATCATCATATATGTTCTTTATTTGATATTTCTGTGTGTCTTGCTTTAAGATGTGTTCATATATGTTCTTGTTGGAAATTTTCCATCTTCTTGTGTGTTTGCATTAATCGATTAATAAAAGTCTCCTTTTAAGGGTATTCCAAATTTCCAACGGAGAAAGCACACCAAATGCATTTTGAAATACCATAAAACTTTTACACTGACAAGTTAATGTCACTAATTGTAACAGTGGTTTTTTTGCTAGGCCAGAGGAAGAACTAACATGAATACACTCTAAAGGCAAAATATGATGTCTCCAAGAACCTTCTACTGTCGTTACAGATGATTTTTATTTTTTTTTAAAACAATCTCGAACGGTTCCCTGTTATATGTCGAGTTTCTGCAGATTGATCCTGGTCGCTGCATTTTTTATAAGTTCTTTCCGGACATCAACCTGATTTTTTTTACAAAAAAAAACGGTATCAGAACCAAAGAATGCTGTTAAAGCTTGTGAATAAGCCGGTTTTTAACCCAAAAGAATCAACCAAGTTGGCAGTTCGTAGGCTTACCCGAGCACCCATAAGAGATGAGAAGGTCATGTTAGCTTCCGCTGTATCCTCGATAACTAGTTGCTTCAGTATCCTTGTTTCTGGATTCATTGTTGTTTCCCAAAGCTGTTCAGGCATCATCTCTCCCAAACCTGCGAAAGCAGAACATTATCTTAGGGGTGGATAAAATCAGCAAGTAAACTCTATATTTGGTTCTGCTAAAGACTCAGCCTACCTAATTATTAATCATGAACAACTACTGTAGTTTTAACTTTTTTTCAGAGTTTTTCTACGATTGGATCCCAACGAGTACCTATGAGTTCCCACGACACACTGATATTGTGTAAGAAGCCAGATGATGTAGATCACATAGCTCAGTTTTTTGTTTACCTTTGAACCTTTGAATGTTGTAGGATGCGTTTGCAGGGAAGCTAGCCGTAATCTTTTTAAGGTCTGCATCATCGTAGCAATATTGTGCGTTTTTGCCCCTCTCAACCTGGTAGTTTTTAAAGAGAAGCAGTTTTTTTGTTAGAAATTCTTAAACCTAAAACCAAATGTGTTGAACATATGAAACCTACCTTGAAAAGAGGTGGAACACCGACGTATATACAACCCGCATCAAATAAGGCTCGCTGTCGAAGAATATCAAGTTAAGTTTACAACTAGATTAAATCCACCAAGTATCTAAGGGACATATTTGTTTAATCCAAAACAATACCTGATATCTGAAGAAAAATGTTAACAGAAGTGTCCGTATGTGTGCACCATCAACATCTGCATCTGTTAAGATGATAATCTTATGGTACCGCAAATTTTCCATCTTAAAATCTTCTCCCTGAAACCAGTTGTTTGTTCTGCTGAGTTTTCCACAGATACACAGAAGGAAACACAAGAGATGAAAAAGTGATAGATATCTCACCTTTACGCCGAGGCCAAGGCCAAGAATTAGATTTTGAATTTCTTCATTCTTATACATGGCTGTTTCATCCTTTCTTTCAATGTTCAGAATTTTACCTCTCAAAGGAAGAATTGCCTACAATTATCCAACATTTGTGTTACGCACTGTTAAACAGAAGCAAGACACATTGTCCCATAATTCATATAAAATTTAACTTTGACCAAATTAATTAAGAGATGGCTGATATCTCGAGCAGTGCAGATTCTCCAATTCCACAGAAGAGACAATCAAAACCCCTTACCCTGCCCTTCCTCCCTCTTCTTGTATAGTGACACAATGAAATAGTGGTAGAAGTGTGATTACCTGAAAACGTCTGTCACGGCCCTGTTTTGCACTGCCACCAGCAGAATCTCCTTCGACTATAAAAATCTCTGGAGTGATTGCAAAGGGATGTCACTACTTGACTGAATTAGCATGACTTACAAACGTTAATTGTTGTAGCCACATAATTTAAGCATGTTTAGCTTTTATATAAACAACATTTTCATGCTGGCCAATACATACCAGATTCTTCAGGATTTGTTGATGAGCAGTCAGCCAGTTTCCCAGGAAGTGATGATGACTTCAACACGCTTTTCGATCTGACCAACTCCCTTGCCCTCTTGGCAGCCAAAGCAGCCTAGAGATAGAAAGCGTGGTGAGGTAGACTTTCATGATAATTTGGTTGAAAGTTAGCAACTAACACATTAATCATAAGCAGAGCAGGGGATAAATAACAAGAAGGACCTAGAAAGGAATATGCTATATGCGTTTAAGTGTGTGCTTGTAGGTCAGAAGTATTGATATGTGCATCAAAGGCATACCTTGTAAGCGTTAAGGGATTTGGAAATAATGCTCTCAAGTACATCTGGATGCAATTCCAAATACTCCGTGAGATACTCCTGAACTGATTGGTCAACAATTTTTCTCACCTCTGGATTGCCTAATCTTGTCTGCAAGGGGAAAAGGGGGTTAGGAGACAAATTAAACTAGTGAGGGTAAATTTCCACAAATGAGACAGAAAAAAATATTTCCTGTTGACCAGAGATCATCCCTAAAGAGACAATCATTATGGGTTCAAGTACCTTTGTTTGACCTTCAAACTCAGGATTAGGAACCTTGACTGAGACAATACAGGTCAATCCCTCTCTAACATGTTCCCCACTTAAGTTAATATCCTTCTCCTGAAAACACAACCAACAGAAATACAAAAATATTATACACGATTATAAACATACAAAAAAAAAGAATAGGAAGTACTGCCTGACACTGCTAACAATAAATGCTTAAATAAAATTAGTGCAAACGCAGCATCTATAAATATACACGTTTCTACAGTTTTCAACCATGGATAAGTACATTGTTCATTGTTTGTAAAAGCATGGAGGAAGTAAGGACGTTTTACTGTAGAGCCTACTATACTGTATATGTACTAAAATTCAGTCCAGTCCACAAAGAGGAGAATATAGTTCTCTACATACATCATCTTAGAGGACTCTTTCAACCATGCTATGATCGTGAAAAACAGTAGTTGGAAGAATGAGAAAAGATAATGGCAAAAAGGGTTGAAACCTCATTAAAATGGAAATAGAAAATAGCCACATAAGCTAAGCTGGTTACTGATGTCATACCTTAACAGCCTTTGATTTTTTAGCAAGGGTATTAAGAGTCCTTGTTAATGAAGCTTTCACACCTTCGATGTGTGTCCCACCATCAATAGTGCGAATACTATTGGCGTATCCCAGCATTGTGTCTGAATATGCATCTGAGCACCTTGTACAAAAATGTGCCAAGCCAATAAGAACAGATAAATTTAGAATAGTCATAATGTATGCTTTTTTTGTGTAATACAAACGACAGCATGTCCAGAATATCATGAACAAAGGTTTACAACTTTTACTGATCCAATTTACAGGTAAGATTACAAGAAATTACGCTGCCAAGACCCAAAGTGTTCAATTTTGGGTTTGGTAGTAACAGAATACGAATTGGATAATATAATGACTTAAAAGCAGGAAAAACAACATACCATTGAAGGGCAACATCAATGGTGGCACCATTTATTTCTTTCCTGAAACCCAGGACGTCATGAATTGGATTCTACGCAAAAGAGTTGTCAGCTAATGTTTTCAAGTACCCGTAGAAGTAGTATGATAATTATGATAATGGCGACATTAATGCATAAGAGTTACTTAGGTATAAATTAAGTTATAATAATTCATAGCATGCTAGGATAGAGCCCTTGATAGCAATCAACTAATCCAAGAATAGTGCTCAACATATCTTGCTAGCTTAAGTTAGCAGAGAAAGACATTCACTGATACCACTGCATCGTATATTGTTTGACAGAACCTTTTCAAAATTCTAGCCATCTTAGCCTACTTAAAAATGAATTTGATAGGCTTTACATACATATAAAACGTGATTCGATGTGTAGACTCTCACCTTATCAGTATTTAGCCAACTAACATACTCAGTTAATCCTCCAGCATAAAAAAATTCACTGTATTGGTTCTTCTCAGGATCATCATACTCCTGTTTGAGAGATATGGTAACCTGCAAACATAAAAATAAAGCAATTTGTTATGACATAAGAATCATACAACATTAGCCTCTGCCAAAATTGAACAAGCTAAGGATGCTCCATGAAGTAAACTATAATGAATTCTCATGTCTTGATGAAAAGTTGTCATGGTTGACCTCGCTCTAAGTAGTAATTTTACCTTTGGATTCAGAAATGCAAGCTCCCTAATTCGTCCAGCAATAGTGTTATGGTCGAACTCAATTGCAGTTGTGAATACTGAGAAACAGTTTATTCGATAAAGGAAAAATTAATCATCTAATCAAATTTTGGGGAGGGTAAATTAGGAAAGAGTGGAAGATAGGCAAAACCTTCTTTGTCAGGCCAAAACCTGATGCTTGTCCCTTTAGTCCCCTTTGACTCTAGCGGAAGGATATTGCGTGTGAGTGTGGTTATGGGCTTTCCACGAGAATAATTTTGCTTATGCTCCATCCCATCTCTCCAAACTGTGACCTCCAGCGCCTGAAAACCAATAGTTAGAGGAAGCTTTAAAGTTAGCTATACTGCTAATTATAGCCATCAGCTGGAAGCTGGAATCAAACTTCAAGTCATTCCAAATGTCCCGCAGTTCTTATGGTAGAAGAGTATTTGATATCAATATGCCCTAAAATTCAATAAGGAAACATTCCAACTTTTCCTCGTAACAATCCCATAGTAGCCTAGGTTTCAAAAATCACTGAAAGGGGTTATAGAGAACATATTATCTCCAAAAAGAAAGAAGAAGAAAAGTGTGTAAAGGTTAGAACACACCTCAGACAAAGCATTTACAACTGATAAACCTACACCATGCAATCCACCAGATACACTGTAACCACTACTCGTGCCACCAAACTTCCCACCTGCATGTAAAACCTGCACAAATAACAAGCATGGCAGATAGATTGCATGATCAAATATCATGATAACGACAAGTTTTACCAGTTGTTCAACATAAAGACTAACGCCAACAGTTTCCAAGGAAACATATTGGCAAGTCTGCGAAAGTTTAGGATCTTTAACCCCAATAGACCTAAATAGTCTAATTTTAAAATGTATAGAATAAAACACCCATAACGGAAAACTTAAGGATTGCACTGTTTGGAATATGTATACAAATAGACGAGTTCCAGACCCCAACTCTATTTCTACTAAGACAACCATAAAACAGTGAAGCAGTGGTAAGTTAATTTTCAAGGCATTTGTATATCATAACCGAAATCAGAAAGGCACATGCTGTGGATTAAACTTTTTTTTATTTATTAACAGATCTCCACAACACTAGTAGGAAAAAATATTGGTTTAACATGAGAAAATTAAATTCAAACTTCCACATTATACCCTTTCATTAAGGAATCAACAAACCAAGACAATTCATGAGCTAACCTCGACAAAAGTTTAATCAATACCATAGTCAAAGTATAATAACTATCATTAAAGTAGCAATACCGTAAGCACAGTCTCCAGGGAAGATTTTTTTGTCGCAGGATGCAAATCCGTGGGTATCTGTTATATATCAACGACAATGACAATATTATAATAGTTTATGGTTCACATATGTGTTTGCTCTCCATGTGTGGGTAAATGTAAGAAAGCAAAAGCTAAGAATACCAAAACTAGCACAATAGCTGCATGATTAAAGAATGGTGCCGGCAGCACAAGGTTGAACATATCACATACCCCACGTCCATTGTCCATAATACTGACAGAACCATCTGCATGCAGAACAACATCAACCTTTGAAGCATAACCAGCTTGAGCCTCATCTATTGCGTTGTCTAGTATCTCATAAACCTAAGAAAAGAGGTTACATTAGAGAAACATAAACAGATTGCAACAGCCGATACGAACAAGGGATTTAAGTGGGAAAAAACATATACCAGATGGTGCAAACCACGAGGTCCAGTGCTCCCAATATACATTCCTGGCCGTTTTCTGACAGGGTCTAAGCCTTCCAGCACCTATTATATCATAGAGAATTTGAAGATATAAAATTTGAAATAAAAAGAATGACAGTCCGTAGTAGGAAAGAGGTCAACAGCTATACAAGCAAATTGTGTCCCAGCTACTAAGCGAAACAACGAAATAAAGAGACGGATAAGTAAAAGGATTACTTGAATTTGCTCGGAACTGTAACCCTTAGATGTAGCGCTCTCGGTGGACATGGTTGATGACATAAAAGACCTCGATGAGACTGCATTTCTCTGTATCAGGCTTTGACTCAAAACCTTGGTTAGCTGAAAATTTATCCTGAAATTGGAGGACAACACAATTAAACAACCAATTGAGGAACGCATTGCTCTGTTCGTAGCATTCTAGGAGAGAACCGCCCAGGTAAGCAGAATAATTAATTTAAAGCCATAAGAACCCAGAATCGCATGAATATACCACTGGTAAATGCAAAATTTCACAGCAATCTCTCCAGGAAATCTAAAAGGAAGACGAAAAAGGAGGAAAAGCGGGAGCGGTAACCTGGGGATTTGGGAGGAAAATGGAGGCGAGGAGAGAGAAGAGCTGTGACGGTGAAGAGCAGGAGATAGAGAGGTGGAGAAGAGACGAGGACGAGAAGCCATGAGCCGTAAATAGAGACGAAGATAAGGAGGTCTTTGAAGAAGCGCCATGGAATGGTGGAACTCAAGAGGTTTTTCTTCTGCTTCAATTTTTTTTTTTTTCTTTCACCCTCCTCGCCGTAGAAAGAGATAAAACCCTAAAGCCATTTTCGATCTTTAAAATTTAAATAAATAAATTACAGATAAGTAAATAAAATATTAATTGCGAATACAAGAATTTTGCCGCCGTTTCCAAAGCAAATTGAATTGAATACCCCGAGAGCCAAGGGCCTTGGGCTGACTTTAAACTATTGGCTTATTTGCTGAATACTCGAATCAACACATCTAAGTACGTACTACATACTTTTGTTGGCAAAATCATACAAGAGGAATTTTAATCTTCTCAGTTTCATATTTGTGATTATCTGGTACAATAATGACACCACTAATTCAAATAGTAAGTCTGCAACAAGTTATAAAGTTTTTTTTTTTTGTCGGAAAAGTTTATTACGTCTAAATCCCATAAAAATATAGACACGGATCGTCGAAAAATGTTTATCTGCAATAAATATTGTGAAGATGACTTCATGTAATAGTATTGGTGATGAACTTTTAAGCAATTGTCTAGTTTGTTTTATTGAAAAACATGTGTTTGAGACAGTAACAAATGAAAATGTGATAAAACGATTTCAACATATGAGTGAATGTAGAGTACATTTTTTAGATATATATTAATGGTGTTTTTCTTTTTTTCATTGAAGTTTATACAATTATTTTTAGATCAAATAATTATTACCCAAGTAAATATTTTTTCTAGCTCTGCCACCGATCGGCACAATGCAAAGTAAGTTATGCATGGGTTTGTTAATAATAATTGGACTTTTTTTTTTAACGTGTCAAAAAATTTATACATGTGCAAAATACGTTATTTTATATACACACGAAGGTCTACAATTCGAAGACAAAGAAACTGAAAAGATTCACATACAACTTTTTATGTTAAGAACCGGTCACTGATAATATTTGTAAATTACGATGATTGAAAAATGCGTAATACCATACTCAGATTCAAACAAACCGATCAATACATCTTCCTCTAATCAAATATACACGCACTTAACTATTTGTGAACTGTTGTTCTGTAAAGTGACATTAAATGGTCAAAGAGATCAGTGGATCCGAACAATAACAAAGATTTTTCTGTTATCTTCGAAAAGTGTCGTCTCACATCTGTTCACCTTGTTGGTTGTGTTTGCTCCTTTTCGGGTGTTCCTCTCGTGATACGCTAACTGACAGATAAGCTGTAGCTCTTATCTTATAAAAAATGAGGGCTAGGCAACGGGAATATGATAGAGAGAGAGAAGGATGGCTTTTAGAACAACTTTAAGGTCATTTAATATCCCAAAGGCTTCTTTAAGAGCTCAAGTCCATTTCAGCCACATACACACATATGGAAAGTGACTATTACGTGTCTTTTCGTAAATTCACATATTTTAATAGATACATACATATATTTCCTATTAGTATCAAACACCAAAATCTCAAATATCTATGAATAAGTTGACCAAAATAAACAATGGAATCTATTCCAAAACCATCATTTTTATAAAGTCAAAATTGTCCATTGAAATACGTATTGATCAAAGTTAGTATGTATTCCTACACATTTTTTTGTACAATCTGTTTTTTTTTTATTTAAATGCCATTTTATATTCTTATGCGAAAAAATTACGATTTTTCGGTTTTAAATACATGAATAAACCAATAAGCGGATTCAATATTTCTTACTTTTTCCATATGTTTGTAGTGACAATTTTGCTGTAAGTTTTTTCTTACTACTAAGTTTTTCTCCCACGCTACGCGCAGATACGTGTTAATAAATTGGTTTAATATATATTTTGTTGAGTTAGAGTAAAACAATGATATAAGATTAACAACTTTTTTTTTTATCTTTACTACTTAGATTGTCAAAGTAAATTTCATAATAATAAAGATAATTTTTTTTTGGATTTATTTTAATTTAAACATATTGAAAACATGATTTACAATTTTTTGTTTCATATTTGTGTTCACACTAAAGATGTTGGTATTTCAAATAAAGCAATCATAAATAATTCATAAATAATTTTATCAAAATTAAATAATTCATTTCACAAAATACAAACAAGTAATCGGATGTTCTCGCTCCGTTATTTTGATTCACCGCAGTTTTTTCAAAGAAGGTTTCAAACTCGTGGAGTCACCTAGCAGAACTACCATTTTTACTATCTTTTAGAGCTTCTACCAAATTAAAAATTTGTATTATTTTATAATTTTTATTAATTAATTTAACTTTTTTTAAAAGAATACAAATTTACAAATATGTTTTGACAATACAATGTAACTCGTGTATAAATCAGTGAATAGAAATATATATATATATATGTTAGTGTTATAAAAAAATTATAAAATTTAATGGAAAATATGTTTTTACGTTTTCCGTATTTACAACATCTTACTCATTTTTTCCTTCAACAAAAAAAAACAAATCCAATAACAATTGAGAATTTATGGATTAGATCGAAAGGACTTTCCTGCCGAACCCAATATACCTCAAATCCAAAATTTTATCCGTATTAAAAAACAATTGTTTCGCCGTTTTCGACTACAAAATAACCAAAATAAACCAAAATACTCAAAATACAATTATAAACTGAATATATTAGTTATGTTTAGACCGAAATAACAAAAATTTGAAATATTCAAAAATCTTTAGTTATATTTGTCAAAATGAAATAATTTTTGCAAAATTTAACCAAATTTTATTTAAATTAAACAATTTTTTTTTTTAGTTTTTTTCGAGAATTGAGATAAATTTCGGGTACCCGAACCCGGGCGGAACCAAACCTAACCCGATCCGAAAAAGGAAATACCCGATTGGGTCCTAAACTTCTAAAATTTGGGTACCCGAAAGAGCTGATCCGAGCCCGAGCGGGTACCTAAATGCTCATACCTAGTCTTACATGGAGATTTGTAGGTACTTGCGAAACCTAAATCTAGTAAACCTCTAGCATAGCATGCTGATTTAAAATCTAGAATTCCGTCAAAACTTTGTGGTCTTTTTAGTTTGTTAATTAATATTCTTAGATAATATTTGCGGCATGAACCAATGTTTCTTTTTTGAGTGAATTAGATTAGAAACTTGTGAGAAATCACCCTGTAGTTTGTCTTGTTGTTAATGACCAAGAAATTTTTAATCTTGTAGACTACGTCGGCCTTTAGGATTGCCTCATAATAGCCTATTCGATTAGCCGCTATGATTGCTTGGATTATACTTGACTTAAAAAAAATTGTGTTAAAATTAAAACAGAATATAATAACGCTAATTAAATTTTCGATTGGTGATGAGTAAATAGATTTCCTAGAGTTATCATAGATATCAAATTAATTTTCTTTTAAATGTTTTTTTCTTTTGTTAATTTAGCTCTTTTGATATTTATTTCAATTTTAAGAGACACAATTTTTTGGAATTCTTGATATTATTTTTAAGATTTAATCAAAATGCTGATTTGACATATTTTAATTGGTTGTTTAAAATTCTATGTGAACACCCTTAGATGCATAAAATTTTATTTTATTAGTTTTTTTGGTTAAGTTTTTATGTTGATTTTCCATAGAGTTAACATAGATATCAAGTTAATTTCCTTTTAAAATATTTTTTCTTTTGTTAATTTAGTTATTTTGATATTTATTTTCATTTTCAGATACACGATTTTTTGGCATATAATTTCTTTTTCTTTATTTGTTTGTTCAACTTTTTATGTTGATTTTCTATAGAGTTATCATAGATGTCAAATTAATTTTCTTTTAAATGATTTTTTCTTTTGTTAATTTAGTTTTTTAATATTTATTTCCATTTTAAGAGATATGATTTTTTTGAGAATTCTTGACATTATTTAAAATTTAATTAAAATGCTGATTTGGTATATTTTAATTGGTCGTTTCAAAAAGCTTATGTACACAATTATTAGTGGTTGTTTAAAATTATTTGTGAACATTTAATTATTGGTCGAAAACAAATTAATAATCACAACTCTTGCTATGAGATTCATGACCAATTTAATTTATAATCAAGACAATAGATGAATATGGAATGAATTTAATATAATAGGAAAGTAAGACATGATTTTATTTTTTTAAACTCATTGTTTTGAGTAATTTCCATTATTTGTCGTTTTGACGTTTTTTTTTTTTAATATTTGGTAATATAAATTTATTCAAAACGCTGATGTGGACCAATAAAATCAATTTTTAAAATTTTATGTGGACGCCCTGAAAAACCTATAGCTTCGACTTTTATTAGTAATAGATTTCTATATGATTACAGTAGTTTGTCACCATCTTTCGACTACTAAAAATCACAATTAGTTATCCGATATTCTATGTGACCAAATTTGCCGTCTCAAACCGGTTAAAGCAACCGAGCTCTAAAATGGCGGTCCCAGATTCCCGACCGTTACCACTCAAAACATTTGTAATTTTCTTCAAAAGGAAAATTCAAAAGAAAATTCGATGTTGTGCACTTACTATACAACAGTCATACAGTAAATCCCCAAAATACCCCTAGTGATTCTTGTAACCAGACACTTTTTCCAAAAGCGATATTGTCAAACGAATAAATACGAAACAGAGAGAGAGAGAGAGTGAGAAAGGGAAAAAGAAAGATAGAGAGAGAAGACGAGGCTCAAGTAAGCTCTCATCACTCATCTGTTATCTTCCTCCTCTTCTTCTTCGTCTTCTTATTTTTTTCCCCCATTTATCTTATTTTTCTAATTTTATTTTATGGTTTTAATGTTAAACCCATTTATCTTATTTTCCACACACGCCTCTCATTTTTCCTTTCAATGGCGATGAAATCTCTTTCCCCTGTTTCTAAGATTCTCTCTACAACACCAAGCTCTGTTCTTTCCTCCGATAAGAACTTCTTCTTCGTCGATTTCGTTGGACTGTACTGTAAGTCCAAGAGAACCAGACGCAGACTCCGTGGAGATTCTTCCTCTAACTCACGCGCTTCTTCTCTGTCTCGACTATCCTCTGTTCGCGCCGTTATCGACCTCGAACGCGTTCATGGCGTATCTGACAAAGATCTACTTTCTCCTTCCTTTTTAAAACCTCAGGTCGGTTTCTTCACTGAGATATTTTCACGAACACCCAACGTGCAATTTTACGCCCTTTTGGGTCCTGGAAATGAAAACTTTTTATAGTAAAAGCAAGTCAATGATTGTTGGGTTTCGTTGTAGCTTTCGATGATACGTTTCTAAGGTTTGGTTTTGTGCTGGTTTATGGTTGATCTCAAGCAGGTTGCCAATTTGGAGGATATATTGTCAGAGAGAGGAGCTTGTGGAGTTGGGTTTATAGCCAACTTAGATAACATTCCTTCACATGGAGTCGTCAAGGATGCTCTTATCGCTCTCGGGTGTATGGAGCATCGAGGAGGCTGTGGAGCAGACAATGATTCTGGTGATGGCTCTGGTCTTATGTCTTCCATTCCTTGGGATTTCTTTAACGTCTGGGCCAAGGAACACGGCCTTGCTCCCTTTGATAAGTTGCATACTGGTGTTGGAATGATCTTTCTTCCACAAGAGCATACCTATATGCAAGAAGCCAAACAAGGTGACTCCTAAATCATATGTTTTTTTGCTGCAGTAGATAGAAGCAATACAGATCGATCAGTATGTTACTGAAGTAATTTCTTCTTCTTCTTTTTTTCTAGTTGTTGAAAACATATTTGAGAAAGAAGGATTACAGGTTCTTGGGTGGAGGGAAGTTCCTGTTAATGCTCCCATAGTTGGTAAAAACGCTAAAGAGACAATGCCTAACATACAGCAAGTGTTTGTGAAAATCGCAAAGGAAGATAGTACAGATGACATTGAAAGGGAACTTTACATCTGCCGGAAATTAATCGAGAGGGCAGTGGCTACTGAGAGTTGGGGAAGTGAGCTCTATTTCTGCTCACTCTCCAATCAAACCATAGTGTACAAGGGCATGCTTCGATCCGAAGTTCTTGGATTGTTTTACCTAGACCTTCAGAATGAGCTCTATACATCTCCCTTTGCTATTTATCATCGAAGGTACAGCACAAACACTAGTCCCAGGTGGCCTCTTGCTCAACCAATGAGGTTCCTTGGACATAACGGGGAGATCAATACCATACAGGTTCCACTGTTTCTAGACGTTTGTTATGACTCATCATTGTACTTTACAACGAACTTCTCTAAGCTCAAGAAGATTCTTTGTTTGAATTGTGCAGGGGAACTTAAACTGGATGCAGTCTCGAGAAGCTTCTTTGAAGTCTTCTGTTTGGAATGGCCGTGAAAATGAAATTCGACCATTCGGTAATCCCAGGGGTTCAGACTCTGCCAACCTTGATAGTGCTGCAGAAGTAAGTGGTGTTCGCTTCTTGTGTATTTTATATGTTCTAAACCTCTTAATTTGTTATGAGAATCATAAATCGAATGTTTTACAAGTCATAGTATTAGGTAATACACTTTTTTATCTTAACTCGCAACTGATTTCGATATCCTCAGATATTAATAAGAAGTGGCCGAACTCCAGAGGAAGCTCTAATGATTCTTGTCCCTGAGGCATACAAAAATCATCCAACCTTATCTATCAAATATCCTGAGGTAATATTGATCATCTATTCTCTTCTTGTACACTTATTTGATATGTGACCCCTTTGTCTTCTTTGCGATTTGTTCTTCAAGAATCCATTGCTTGCTTGGATTGATTTTTCTCATGATCTTTCCTGGCAACTGGAAAACTCATGATCTTTCCTGGCAACTGGAAAACTCATGAACTTTGCTTTTTAGAGATCAGTTGTTATTGGTGTTATATATGTCTGTTGTTTTGTTTGGTGATGATTGCAAATACTTTCTCTTACATTTGTTTTACATCCCTGGCAAGCTATGTTATTAGCTCTTCATGAGATGGAATTTTCTTCTTTTTTTTCACTGCAGGTTGTAGATTTTTATGACTACTACAAAGGACAAATGGAGGCTTGGGATGGTCCTGCATTACTTTTGTTCAGGTAAATCTTTTGAGGACTGGCCGTACGTTTCCTTCTTTCTAGATCAGTTTTTAGAAAAGGTCATCTAAACATGTTATTTATTTTCTGAAAATAGTAAAGGGAATGTTCTTATCACCTTCGGGTCGAGTCACCGCATTCTTGTTGTTTGCCTGTTGTGTCTGAGCTCAGGCTTCTATTCCCCGTCGTTTCTCCATTCTTTTTTTTCGGCTTCTCCTCAGGTTTATCTGACACTTGCTACTTGAATTCGTCACCTAGTGATGGAAAAACAGTTGGGGCTTGTCTTGATCGCAACGGGCTTCGTCCTGCTCGATATTGGCGGACTAGTGACAATGTCGTCTATGTTGCATCTGAGGTATTTCATCTGTCCATTAATCTATAGAAGTACCTTTTTGATTGATCATGATGTCCCAAGTTACTCTACCACTAGATTCACTGGTTTTACAAGACTCGCTAGGTAAGAGAAGCCTATTCATCTTAGTAGGAACTTATATGCAGTTAAGTAGGTCAGACTTGATTCTTAGCTGATGAATGGAGTATCAAGTTTGTTCTTTAGAAATTGCCATAACTCTTTAACCTATCTTGGAATGCACATGTATATCATGAAAGATGGAAAATGCTCTTTCTGATGACTACAACCTTGTTTTCCTAAGCTCTCAACTTATTACGCACTGACATACTTATCACGTGCTTGTCTTGTTTAGGTCGGAGTAGTACCAGTTGATGAGGCGAAAGTCACCATGAAAGGCCGTCTAGGACCTGGAATGATGATTGCTGTTGACCTAGTGAATGGCCAGGTTGGTAGATGGGCAGTCCAAATCTTGGTTACTCTTTTTGAACAGATTCTTACAGTTTCTGTATTGATAGCACCACCCGAGATATAACTCTTTAGCTGACTGATAACTCGTCCAACTTACAGGTATATGAGAATACAGAGGTCAAGAAGCGAATATCTTCAGTTAATCCATATGGAAAGTGGATTAAAGAAAACCTTCGGTTCTTGAAGCCTGTGAATTTCAAATCCTCAACTGTCATGGAAAATGAAGAAATCCTAAGAACTCAACAGTAAAAATTCCTCAACTTTCATCTTTTGTTTAGATATGCCTCTTGTTTCTCATCCGGAAGGTAATACTAACAAATCACATCATATCAGGGCATTCGGTTATTCAAGTGAGGATGTGCAAATGGTTATTGAGTCTATGGCTTCCCAGGGAAAGGAACCAACCTTCTGCATGGGCGATGATATTCCGCTGGCAGGATTGTCTCAAAGGCCACACATGCTTTACGATTATTTTAAGCAAAGATTTGCGCAGGTACGTTCAAGTGATAGGAATCTATATGTATTGCATTCATTTCGTGTTAGTATCTTGAAAGCCCCTTTTCTGACTAGAGTTAGACCTTTGTCATAGCTCTAAATCCAACATTTTTTTCTTCAAATGTTGATCCTTAACTAAAGCGCATGTCCTGGTTCCAGGTTACAAACCCTGCCATTGATCCCCTTAGGGAAGGCCTGGTTATGTCTCTTGAAGTAAATATTGGTAAACGTGGAAATATATTGGAGCTTGGCCCTGAGAATGCCTCACAGGTTATTCTGTCAAACCCTGTGTTAATTGAAGGAGGGATTGAGGAGTTAATGAAGGATCCATACTTGAAACCCAAGGTTCTGTCCACATTTTTCGATATAAGAAAAGGAGTTGAAGGTTCCTTGCAAAAGGCTCTATATTATCTATGTGAAGCAGCTGATGATGCTGTCCGAAGTGGCTCTCAGCTGCTCATTCTTTCAGACCGAGCTGATAGTCTGGTAAATGTCATATAATTTCTTCAGACTTGAACTTTTCCTGGGATTCTTGTCAAAGCCCTTAAATAGTATTCCAACTTTTAATGAGATAGCGAGAAGAGTTGGTCGACCGCCTACTTTCACTATATAGGCTCTAACGTAGCGATGAATATGAGTCTTGCAATTGGCATTATCAGTTTCTGTTTGTCAGTTTCCTGAGCTGACATTATAATTTCGGAATCATAATCAATATTTCTCATCTTTCTTGAAGCATGATGAACCTTCTGCGCTGAAACCCCTTTTCTGTTAATCTGAATCTGCTCCAAGCTATCTAAAACTCTCTGGTAATTTGGCTCTTTCAGGAACCGACCAGGCCTGTAATTCCGATAATGTTAGCTGTTGGTGCGGTCCATCAACATCTTATACAGAACGGCTTGCGGATGTCTGCTTCCATTGTTGCTGATACCGCCCAGTGCTTCAGCACGCATCAGTTTGCTTGTTTGATTGGATATGGTGCAAGGTTGGTCTCTTTAGTTTGTTCTAAATTTTCTATTTTTTTTTCAAGGTTGGCCAACTGAACTTTTAGTTATATTAACCATCATATCCATTTCATCAATACATACGTATGCTTTGTGAAATTTTCCCACAGTGCTGTATGCCCATACTTGGCACTGGAGACATGTAGACAATGGCGCTTAAGTAACAAAACTGTGGCCTTAATGCGTAACGGGAAAATTCCCACTGTAACCATTGAGCAAGCTCAGAAGAATTATACTAAGGTGAGGATTTCAGTACACGTTCTTAAGATGTTTCACAAGTAATTGACCTTAGGGAGAGGCTGGACTGCCCAAGACTCTGAAAAGACTCATCTTTTAGTTGTTTAAACATTATAAAGGATTCTGATTTCCACATGGCTTATCTTGCAGGCAGTTAATGCGGGGCTTCTCAAAATTTTGTCTAAGATGGGCATCTCATTGCTTTCAAGGTTTCTTTCATTTTCCTGGATCTCTCCTTTAATATTTTCTATCTATCGCTTATGTTATGTACATTTCTACAACTTCTAACTTAGCATTTTCCTTTTTCAGTTATTGCGGTGCTCAGATATTTGAGATATATGGTTTGGGGCAGGAGGTTGTTGATCTTGCATTCACTGGAAGTGTGTCGAAAATCAGTGGACTCACCTTCGATGAGGTGAGGGAATACATCACATTTATTCCCCATTACTCCTGATCAAATCCACATTGCTTCTAAGAAAATGCTATCTTCTTTCAGTTGGCAAGGGAGACATTGTCTTTCTGGGTAAAGGCCTTTTCTGAGGATACAACTAAGCGATTAGAAAATTTTGGGTTTATTCAATTTAGGCCTGGAGGTAAGAAGAGCCCTCAACTTTTTTCAATTCTTAAATTAAAATCCTGTTATTTACACAAGTCCTGTTATTTTAGGGGAGTATCATTCAAACAACCCAGAGATGTCAAAGTTGCTCCACAAGGCTGTCCGTGAAAAGAGTGAAACTGCATATGCGGTCTATCAACAGCATCTCGCTAACCGACCTGTTAATGTAGCTGCTCTTTATCAAGCCTTCTTCAGTAATTTAATTGCTTGATTTAGTTCTCAACACTTGGGGCTCTCTCTCTCTCTCTCTCTCTCTCTCTTTAGGTCCTCCGAGATCTCCTTGAGTTCAAGAGTGATCGTGCACCCATTCCAGTGGGGAAAGTCGAGCCAGCCGTTTCTATTGTTCAGAGATTTTGTACTGGTGGAATGTCACTTGGTGCTATTTCGAGAGAAACTCACGAAGCAATTGCTATTGCCATGAATAGGATTGGTGGGAAATCAAACTCTGGAGAAGGTGGAGAGGTAAATATCCATTTTCTCTTCCACTTGGCACACCTTTGAGTAAGGAAATCAAAATCTAATGCCCTGTTTCCCTCTGTAGGATCCTATCCGCTGGAAGCCGCTTACAGATGTGGTTGATGGATATTCACCAACACTACCACATCTCAAAGGTCTTCAAAACGGTGATATTGCAACCAGTGCTATCAAGCAGGTCATATTCTCATCTTGTACTAGAAGAGGCTCGAAATCGAATGCTTCTCTGTGTATATCACACAACTCTGTTTTATGACTTCTCAATTGTGTTGCCAGATTATAATTGATGGTAACTTTTCGGGTGTACGCTATAGAAAACCTTCATCGAATTGCATTTTTATTCTCTCAGGTTGCTTCAGGACGTTTCGGAGTCACACCAACATTCTTGGTCAATGCAGATCAATTAGAAATCAAAGTTGCACAAGGTGCCAAGCCTGGGGAAGGTGGTCAGCTTCCTGGAAAGAAAGTCAGTGCGTATATCGCAAGGCTAAGAAGCTCTAAACCTGGTGTTCCTCTTATATCCCCGCCTCCTCACCACGACATTTACTCGATAGAGGACCTTGCTCAATTGATCTTTGATCTACATCAGGTGATCAATCTTTTCAGAACTCAATTTGAGCCAAACAAAAGGAACTCCACATAATATAATTTCCAACTGAACAAACAGATTAATCCAAATGCAAAAGTATCAGTCAAGCTGGTCGCAGAAGCTGGAATCGGAACAGTTGCTTCTGGAGTTGCAAAGGGTAACGCTGATATTATCCAGGTATCAACTTGAGAATAAAGCATATCCTCTTGTTGCTCCCATGTTCTTGCACCCTTTCGTCTTACATCATCCAAGAAGTTTCATTGTTCCTTTTCATATGATCCTCAGATATCAGGGCATGATGGTGGAACCGGTGCTAGTCCAATAAGCTCCATAAAACATGCTGGTGGGCCGTGGGAACTTGGACTAACAGAAACTCACCAAGTAAACCTTTTGGCTACCATGTGATACTAATTCTCTTTAATAGAAACTCATTTCTTCTACTTGCTTTATTCTCTTTTGCAGACTCTTATCGAAAATGGACTCAGAGAAAGAGTCATTTTAAGAGTTGATGGAGGCTTAAAAAGTGGCGTTGATGTTCTAATGGCTGCAGCTATGGGTGCTGATGAATACGGATTTGGTTCTTTGGCAATGATTGCTACTGGCTGTGTTATGGCTCGTATTTGCCACACTAATAATTGCCCAGTGGGTGTGGCAAGTCAGGTAAACTCCAAAGATCTCGTGAATTTTCCTGGGCTTCTTGTTCATTCTTGTTTTGAGTTTCACTAACGCTTGTACCACTCTGAATGCTCTCAGAGAGAAGAATTGCGTGCGAGATTCCCTGGTGTGCCTGGTGATCTTGTCCATTATTTCTTATATGTAGCAGAAGAGGTTAGCCAGTTCGTACTATCTCAATCACTAAGACTTCTCCTCTCCTAATCTCATCTGAAGGAGAATATTTTCTCGGCAGGTGAGAGGTATCTTAGCGCAGTTAGGATACAACAAGTTAGATGACATCATTGGACGAACAGAGTTACTGAGACCACGGGACATTTCGCTAGTGAAAACTCAGCATCTCGATCTGAGTTATCTTCTTTCGGTATCCAGACTCTACTTCTTCTACATGAAATAAATAAATCTTATTTATCAGTTGTTCTAATTCCTCTTTTCTTTTCACTTCTTTCAGTCTGTTGGACTACCTTCAATGAGCAGTACTGAAATCAGGAAGCAGGATGTTCATACAAATGGATCTGTTCTCGATGACGATATTCTTGAAGATCCATTGGTAACAGAAGTCTTTCACCCGGTTCTGCTGACTTTAGTTGCTAACAATATTAATATCTCCAGGTGATGGATGCGATAGAGAACGAAAAAGTGGTTGATAAAACCATCAAAATATGCAACATAGACCGTGCGGCTTGTGGTCGCATTGCTGGGGTCATCGCAAAGAAGTATGGAGACACTGGTTTTGCCGGACAAGTCAATCTAACGTGAGAAATAAATTCTAAAAGCTTTGATATGTTTCAATCCAGGTGGTAGCTAAAACAAGCTTTACTATTTTCTTATCTGCAGCTTCCTTGGGAGCGCGGGACAGTCCTTTGCGTGCTTTTTGATTCCCGGTATGAATATCCGGCTCATAGGAGAGGCAAATGACTACGTAGGAAAGGTAAATTAGCATCCATATGCATAGAAATCAGCTTTTGCATCAAAAGTCACTTGTTATGAAATCTGAAAAATGGTTCATCTTTTTGAAAGGGAATGGCTGGTGGTGAAGTAGTAGTAACTCCTGTGGAAAAAATCGGGTTTGTGCCCGAGGAAGCAACCATAGTCGGGAATACTTGCTTGTATGGTGCAACAGGCGGCCAGATATTCGCTAGAGGAAAAGCTGGAGAGAGATTTGCAGTGAGAAACTCACTCGCTGAAGCAGTAGTGGAAGGCACTGGGGACCATTGCTGTGAGTACATGACTGGTGGCTGTGTCGTCGTGCTTGGAAAGTGAGCAAACTGCAATAATTCAAGACCGCTGGATGAGATTTTCGGATAGACTCTCTAAACTAAAATATGACATGTTTTCTATTGAAACAGAGTGGGAAGAAACGTTGCTGCAGGTATGACGGGAGGGTTAGCTTATCTTCTTGATGAAGACGACACTCTTCTTCCCAAGGTTACTTTCTTTGTATCCATTTATTTATTTTTGGTGAAATTTAGATTCTTTCTTTCGACATTTGTCTGAACAAACTCTGTTACAGATTAACCGAGAGATTGTGAAGATCCAGAGAGTAACTGCGCCTGCAGGGGAATTGCAGCTCAAGAGCTTAATCGAAGCCCATGTCGTAAGTCATAAAAAAAAATCTCTGCTCGCAAAGATGTCATTTTATATTAGATACATATCACCAGTCTCTTTCAACCAGTTTTAAGAAGAGTGACTTGTCTTTGATGGCATCATATATAAAACTGTCTTTTGTTTTGGTTAAAAGGAAAAAACTGGAAGCAGCAAAGGCGAAGCGATTCTGAAGGAGTGGGACAAGTATCTACCTATGTTCTGGCAACTAGTTCCACCGAGCGAGGAAGACACTCCCGAAGCTTCTCCTGCTTATGTAAGAACAGCCACCGGTGAAGTCACATTTCAGTCGGCATAGAGATCATCATCCAAGCATTTTGCAGTTGAAACAGAAGGATTGATACATCAATGGTGGCAAATCGAGAATCACTATCATTCATAGATCAATGTGTGGGACAAATATTCTGATTGTCCTGTGATCTTTACAGTACCATGATTGCTATAACTGTACAGTTATTCAGTTAAATAACTGCATTCAACTGCCATAATCATCCCATAAATTTCCATGTTCTCTTTATTGAATAAAGTTTCCAGAGTCAAATAATCATAATTTAACAATTAAAAACAAGTAAGAAGAAAATGTTACAGAAGAGTACAATTCTAAAATCTGATATAAGTCTAACATTAACTAACAAGATCCACTCCTTGAAACTCTCATCTCTCAATAGGATTGGCGTAATCCGAAGAAGAGCATACCATCGAGTTCCTCCAATCTCACTTTGCAATCTCCTCCCATCTGCACAAAGATCAAAAACGAAAAAGAGATTAGCTTTTAGATTCTCTTAACTTTCTGAGTTTAAAGTAACAAGAACGCCTTTAGATCTCTTTCGACAAGTACCTGAAGATGCAGAGTGTAGAAGATCCTTGCGGTGGAAGAAACCGAAGAAGAAACGCTCATGACATTAAGCCCGTTTTGTTCTAACCTAAGCAACATGTCAGAGATAGATGCCCATTTCGATGTAGCAATCTGGACAGCTATCTCTGTGTCGGTGATCCAATTTGCTGCGACCGTTTGGGAGGAAGAATCTATTGAGTCTATCATTGCTCTATTTCTCAGCTGTTCTTGGTGATGATTCAAAGTCGCTGTTTTTCTGGAGATTCTCTTCAAGAGCTCTTCTTTCCTCCTAGACAAACCTTGAAGCTCTTGCTTCTGCTCCGGTATATACTTCACCACTCCCGATACCGTCATTGGAATGCTCAGCTTCCTCTGCATAAATAATCACAGATCAAAAAGGGTTTTCTTTAGTGAATCTCTTTATAGTATATTATATATCCATTGCAAGATTACAAAACCTAATCTTGATGGATTTTTTAGAAGTTAGAAACAGTTTCTTTCAATCACAAACCTTTTGATCAGAAGGAGGCAAGAGGGCACGAAGTGAAGAGTATAAGGCGTTTAGCTTTCTACGGCGGTCGCGTTCGCTTGCGTTGTGATTCAGTTTCTTCTCCAAAACCGTTCCTCGATCTTCTTCTTCCACCTCTTGACCATTGTTACTGTTACTGTTAGTACCATAGCTATGACTTATACTCATATGATGATTGATGTTATAGCTCTTGGAATCATCTGATTGATCTAAAGAAGGATAAAGGAAAGGAGGAAGATGTAGAGTAGGAGAGAATGAATCAACTTGAGACACCCATGGATACTCCATTGTTGAAGCAGAGTACCATTCTTGTTGCTTACTTGGAAACATTGGTGTTAGGGCACACATTATTGTCCTCTCAATGATCAGAAGAATAACTGGAGAGAGAAAGTAGATGAGAGAGAGGCTTTGATGATGATGCTGAAGAAGGAGGAAGATGATAAGACCGAATATGAGATGGAATCTACCTATGTCGCTAGTTGTGTCTCCAAGTAGTTAGTATTTATAGCTCCATGTTTTATGGAAGTTTCTTTAAGCTTTTTTAAGTGTCGTCTTACGCTCCACACGCAGTCTCGTGCCAGAACGAGTAGGGCACGGGCTTTTCGTACAACATTATCTATATCCTATTCTTCCCTTAATAATTACAAAAAAAAACTCGATGATCGAGGTTTTAATTCAAAACTATAACATATTTATTTAAATTTAGTTTCGTAAATTAGTTAATTAGTTTTTTTTGTTATTATTAAGTATGTTAGAATTTTTAACGGTGTCTATAAATAATATAATTGTTCTATTAACCAACCTAAAAAAAATGTTTTACATACATTATCCATTTTTTCTCAGTTATATTTTGAAATGTGAACGCAGGCAGTTTGAGGGTATCTGCGTTTGATCCTTTCACTTTACATATTCATACATGTATGCATACATCATCTGAAATTTCTTCTAGATTTCATCGATATGTATATATATATATATTAAGTTATATAAGTTTTGTTGATTTCTTTTCTGCATGGTGTTTAGTAATCCATCATAAATCCGAATAAAATAGACAGAGAGAACAATTTCTATTTACCCATCCATCGATCACATTATCATATTATCTAAAAAAAATCTTTTCATTATTCTCATCTTTGTATGTNGACCGCCCGACTAGCGCCTAGCGCAATTTTGAACAGAGCTTATAAGTAATGAATTAAAAAAAAATAAAAAATAAAAAGCTAGAAATCTAGACGTAGTGACACTATCAAATTTCGAATGATCTAATCAATGACGTTTAACATTTTTTGTGTCATCACTTTCTTTCATATTATATCATCTAACGTAAAGGGGTAAAATAAAAAAACTACCGCATACATATAAAAGGTTAAGAACTCAAACTGATCATTTAGCCAGTTTAGTTGTATTTTAATCCCATTTTATATACATAAGCTTATGGCTTTATATTTTGTATTATTGATCATAATGTTAGGGTTTATCGGGTTTTTTTTTTTCCTTGAGACTAGTTTTTATCAGAATATAGGGCAATTTAAAGGTATCCAAAATAAATAATGTTAATTAATTTATAAAAAGAGGAAGGTAACGTAAACAAAAACAAATTAGGTTAAAAGTCTGTTTAGTCCAACTAATTATAAAACAAATTAGCTATAATATTATGTATTCCAGGAGACTGGTTTCAATGCCATCTTTAAAACGGTGATTTTTTTTTTATATGCCATAGTTGAAAAGAATTTTAATACAATATATGTATATGATAGAATATCCACGACAGAAAAGGTTTAACTATCCAATAATGGAAAATCGAACCCACAAAACACAAAACTACGAAAACCGATTTACATGTATCACACTGAAACTTTTCAAAACTTTTGCATATATATATATATACATCAGTTTGCAAACTCTAAATAAACACAAAAAAACCACATGGTTGTGGTCGAATGGTTTGAGGGACAAGGGAGACTCGTTAAGACCGATCTCTTGAGTTCGAGCGCCACCCGAAACAAAATCACGTTTTATGTGGGAAAGAGACGGATATGGATCTAATGTCTATGACCCATTTGAAAATCCGGATGGAGGCTAACCGTCAGATACTTCACCCCCATGGATTAGTCTGGTCTTTCTATGGACATGGGATTACCTTGAATTACAAAAAAAAAAACAAAATTAACACAAAAATTCTGAATAATCCTAAATATTATATATGATGTAGAAGCTTTTTACCGATTAACCAACCGCTAGACCAAACAAGGTTATAAGTACATATCTATTTTTATGTTTTAGTTATTTATTTTCCTTGAAAACACAAATTCAATCTTTGACAAAAAAAAACAAAAAAACAAAAAACAAATTCAAAGTAATATAAGAAGATCCCACTCAATGTAAAATGTTCACACACATGTGATAAGTGAAAATAAATAACAAGAAAAGAGGAAAAAGGGTAAAACGCACGCGCTCTTTGGTCAAGGGCACGTGACATCCGTGGGGTCGTTCCAATGAACCACATCTTCATGTACACATCAGCGGCCGCTTCCTCTCACGCCCGATCTAAAACTTTATTTATCTTTTTTTTTTCGACGAAAACTTTATTTATCTTTTACTTTCGATTTATCTCACACATTTCCTAAATTCTAAATTCTTATGGAAAATTAGTAAATGTATGTCGAGAATATGAACAATAAAATATTCTCTTTTAACTTCATCTTCCAAAAGAAAAACAGTTTCTTTCTCTTTAGTATTTAATCATCTCCTTTTTATCAATAAGTTAGAGTTTTTTTTATTTTGTTACATCAGTAAGGTAGAGACGTAGAGTTGGCGTTTAAATTAATTGAATTTGATGAGAAAAAAAAAAACCGTAAAGCATTTTAGATATATTTTTTTGCAACCCTAAGATATAAAAAAAAAACCTAAAATGTTGTTAGTAAAAAAACCCTAAAATGTCTACAAATGAATTAAGAAAACAATAATTTTAAGCGTATAATAAAGGCTTGGCCTACAAAGGGTCTCGCCTACGTTGACATTTTAATAGCTAATGAATCCAAAAAATTAACAACAAAATCTTTAATTTTATTAAGTTGCTACAAATATGCAAGAACATAAAAATGTTATGAAAAAATTAAACCTTTTTCCATAGAAATTGCTGATTAAATTTATATTAGAATTGATTTCTGATTTCTGTATCTAACTTTCTCTACTTTCTCAATATTATTTGATTCAATTAATTTCAAATCAGTCATGATTGTTTTCTTATAAGAAAGTTATTAAAAAACTATAAGACCAGTTGACAAAAAACAATAAAATATACGACCATCTTCCCCTAGAAAGAAAGCAGAAGACAAAAGAATGTTAATTTGATGATGGTTAGCACGTCTGCGACAAGCCAGAAAATATATTCCTATGCATAAAAAGCAAATGGAAACTAAATTTTTGCTACTATTGTTGTTAAGCCGTCCATTTGTTTTATCGACTATAGTGATCTATATGAAAAATGCTGTTGGAAAGCTACTTTAAGAATCTTCGAATCAGAATACATTTTATAAAAAAAATTGATTAGTAAGTGTTCTAGTATTTGCAGTATTTTTACGTTTGAGTTAACAAGTTATTATAATACACTTATTTTAAAAATAATTTCATATTTGTTTTTTGATAATCAAGTGGTGATCCGGACTTTTACCACCCGATTAGTGAGTGTAGCTAGCCGTCGAGTAGTACACTGGGCTTTTATCGTCCGACTAATCCCCATGGTGAGTGTAGCCGTCGAGTGGCCCACTCACCGGGTTTTAAAATGAGTAAAAAGCATGACACCATTTCGAATAGTCAAATGGAAATAGTTAGATAATTCTGCGTTTGCGGAGAATCGATCCCTGATCTAGACCAACAAGGCAACTCCTCTACAAGTGGTAACCACTAACTCACTACCACTTGGTTATGTCTTGTTTTCATAAGAAAAAAAAAATCTTTTACATATTGTGATTGTGAACACACGTATAACGAAAATTACATATTGTCTTTTGTACCTGCCTTCACAATTTAGAAATGATTTTTGATTAAAAACACACAGAAATGTTGTATGTTTTTTTCTTAAATCTCTATAATATTATTTGAGAAGACATTTTTGAAAATGAATTTTATTTTGTAAGTTATTACATATTATGCCATTACAAATAATAAAAGATAATTGGAATAGGAAATGATATAATTGTCTTTTAAAATTATTAAAGAAAAGATAGAAAGTATTTATTTATCATTAAAAATGTTATTTACTATTTAGTTTTTTAATTATTTTTAATATTATATATCTTAAAATAATAATCAATCNATATATATCAAAATAAAATTTGAAAAATATTTTACTAATTTTATAAAAAGTTAGACACAACAAAATTGATTTTGTTTAGGAGTTCGTGAAATAACCACAAAACTAGAGTTATTAAACGGTGCATATTAGAGTTATGTTTTCAAGATTATAGGTTTTGCGAGTTAACCGAATAATATTTTAGTCTAATGCAAAACATGTTAAATAGACAAATTATTTCGTTTGACAACTCTATCTACAATCATGAGTTAGACATATTATAAAATTCAAATAAAAACAATTTTTCTTAAATTTCATAACAATTTCTTTAAAAAATATTACTCCGCACTATAATTAGCTCGGATTAAGTCCTAACAACAACGCAAACACCAAAAATTTGTAGTATTTTAATATAACCATAGGATGGAGTAATATTCTTGCATAATAAAAGTTAAATAACCAAAATGGCATCTATCATAGACACAGAGACAGAGAGAGAGTTGTCTGGTAAAAACAACAATGAATCTAACATAGTCCGATACATATTACATATATATAGTGCGTATAAAATAGTTACAAGAAAAAAATCACTATTGAGAAATTCTCATCCCCCAAAATTGAAGGTCCTAAGGAGTCTTGATGAATTGGAGAAGAAACAAACATAGGGAAGCTATATATGTTGTGACTGACTGAATGAGAATGTTCATCTAAATCTGCGTTTTGTCTCTCCATAAGCAACCACCCCAAGGACTGTTATGGAGTAGCCGCCAATCCCCATAACCGTAACCGGGTTTTGAAAGATCAAGATCGAAATCACCACTGCAACTGCTCCTTTAGCATTTCCAAGAACCTGCACAATCAATCAACATTGTTAGTCTTGTTATCTCCAAGATGTTTAGGAATCGAGCTCTCCGGTGATGCAATTAGGTTTACCTGGAGAGTGAGGGCGCTTGTGTGTTTGGTAACCAGAAAATTCAACAGATTGGCTGAGTAAGCCATTACCGAGTTAACCAGAAGAAGTATCCACATGTACTGTTGCTGTTTTGCAAGCGTCAAGGTCAAGCTGATCACGTCTGGTTCCATGACAAGCGTGACGGGAAGAAGAGCTATGACAGCTATTGGGGACATATACAACATCAAATTCATCGAGTTCAATTTTTCCCTACAGGAGAAAACAGAATATATATATATATATATAAAGATGGAAATGAATATCTTTGGTTGGTAACAATTTAATTCCATGAGTTCAATTTATGAGATTTCTTGATTAGGAAACTAAAGTTAGAATCTAAGTTCTAAAGGATAAAATAAGGTCATTTTTCTGATAATATTTACCCCTCTGAAGAAAGTAAGATGCCTTGAAGAACAGATTTAAAGGCTCTTGCCGCCGTAGCACTAATGCACATAATGAAACCAAACCAGTGAAATCCTGGCTCACCCTGCAAAATAAAATGCTTCTTAGATCAACAATCATACACACACACACATAAATGACACCGAGTTAGTCTCTTCGCAATGGTACAAATCCAAAAAAAACAAAAAAAAAGCAAGGATATGATATTAAAACCACTTGATAAGCTTCGAAGATATCACCTTGCAGGAGAGCACAAAGATTAGATCCCAAAATGATGTTCTACCAAATTCTACACCTGATTAAACCATAAAAGTCTGAAGCTTTTTAGATATAGCACAAGACTCAAAAGTTCAAGACCCGGTTTTGAAGTTTTTTCTTTGTCCAAGTTTAGGTCTTTCACATTGACATACACAATCTCTTTAAAGCTATCAATCTCTTTGGACAGCACAGTTACCTACATATCCGTAAGAAAAAAATCATGAAGCCAGGATCAAAACTGCCGGAATTTCAAATCTAGGAAGGTCATATCACTAAGCATCACACAGAGACCCCTAAAATCCAAATCAAACAGCCTAAACATTGGCATTGTTATCATTAAGAGAAATGAAAACAGATGAAGGATGAAAAAGCTTACCCCACTGGCGATGACGACGCCTGCGACGACGGGGACGAGAGCACCATAGGTAACCCAAGCTTCTCTCTTAAGGGTCATGAGGTAAGCGAACAGAGCTGTGAAAAACGGAGTGGTGGCACCGACGGCTTGATTGAAAGAGACGGGGAGGTAACGGAGGGAAATGTTGCCGCCGACGACAGAGGCACAGAAGACGATGCTGAGAGTGGCGACCTTGAGGAATTGGGAGCGAGATTTGAGGGATTGGAGAGGCACGAGCTTGAGGAAGACGATGGAGATGTAGCTGAGGATTGCGCAGGCGGACATGTGACACATTGTGAGGAAAATCGGGAATTTGAAGCCGTAATTGGAGAGGAGGAACTTGTTCAGGAGAAGAACACCGATGTTGGAGGAATACCAGGAGATGATAAGGGTCGATATGAAGAGGGTCTGCTTCTTCGACGACGACGACGACATTGTTTCGTTTACTATCTGGGTTTCGTCTTCTTCTTCCTCGTCGAGATCGAGATTCGTCGAGACAAAGAGAGAGAGAGAAAACGAGAGAAATCAGGTCCTCACTTCGAACATGGAACGGCAAGGACAAAGCCCAGATGAAAAACAAAAGTGAAGCCTTTACCTTTTATTTCTCTTTTCTTTTTCTCGCAATTTATTTTTTCTTCCTTTTGTGTAATAATTTTTTTTTTTCTGACCCGTCGCGTTATAATACTCTCTAATTTAAAATCATAATAAAGTATATTTTTAGTCATAGTATTATTAGACTTTGCGATATTGCATAATAAAAAGATATTTCGTAAATGATGTCGAAAGCACAACAATATCGATATATCCCCGGTTCGTGAAATAAATAATTAGTCAAATTACATTATGGTTGTGATTATGTTTTTTGAAAAAGTAAATCTGTTCATGTATAATCAATCATTAAAAGTAAATCTATTATAAATTCTTAGTGGTAAATATTCAAAATCTGAATTAGTCCCATGTACCGCGGGAAGAGAAAGTGGTGAAATTTTAAGCTTTTTTTAGATTGGTCAACTTATTTTAAAAAAATTACTGAGAATAACACTAATCTTTCATGTAATTATTAGAATAACAATATCAGAATTGAATTGATTAAAATAACACAACTCTTTTGTTAAAAGAACTCTTTTGTTAAAAGACAGAAAATCTTATTTTCAATCACTTATTTACACAAATATAATTTTGATTTATTTTTTCTTTTCAGAAAAAAATAAAAATATAAAACTCAAAAAAATCTCTCTTCTCTCCCTTAAATCTATTCAGACGAAAAAAATAAAAATAAAAAATTTCGCCTCGCCTCCTGTCCCAGTCGCCGCCAAGCTCGATTCTGCTGCAGTCGAGCCTCGCGACGCCGCACCGCCCTAGCCTCGCAGCACCGCCCTAGCCGCCAGAACCCGCTGCCGCGCCGAACCCTAGCCTCTGCGTGGATTGATTCCACCAAGAGAGGTAACCGCAAGCCTTTAACCTTTCGATCTAGGTTGTGTTCTCGCTTGGATGTTGAACCGTGACTTTAACCAAAGGTTTTTACCATTTGATTTTCTGAGCAGATTCATCTTGTAAAACCCAGATTTGGTTTTTGCAGACGAACATGAACAGGTCACAAGACAAATAAGTTTGCGACAAACAAATAAATCTGCGACAAACAAATAAGTCTGCGACAAACAAATAAGTCGCAGACTTATTGTGTATGTCGCAAACTTATTGTGTATGTCGCAGACTTATTTCCTTTGTTGATGACTTGTTTCCTTTGTTGCTGACTTGTTTCCTTTGTTGCTAACTTGTTTCCTTTGTTGTTATTGTTACAGACTTGTTTCATTTGTCGCAGACTTGTTGCAGACTTGTTTCATTTGTCGCAGACTTGTTTCATTTGTTGCAGACTTTGTTGTTATTGTTGCAGATTTGTTTATCGCAGACTTGTTTTATTTGTTGCAGACATATTTCATTTGTCGCAGACTTGTTTCCTTTGTTACATACTTGTTTCATTTGTTGCAGACTTGTTTTTAGATGTTTAAAACTCTAGACCGAGTCGTCCTCTAAGCTCGGTTTTAATTTCTGTTTCGGTTTTCATTAAGTTACACTTTTAAACATTGAAATAAAATCACATTTTTGTTAGTTCCAAGTGCATTTTTGATCAACCTAAGTACCTTTCCAAGACATGACTCTAATTCCCCTAATTGATAAATTGATCAAATCCCATCTATAAATTCACACAGCTCGGAGAAAAAAAAAACAATCCCTGGAAATAGAAATAGAAGGTCTTGCTGCGCCGGGGATAGATGAAAAGACAAGCTCTGAAATGGTTAAGTAGCGGAGAACAAATAAGTCTGCGACAAATGACAAAGAGAAAACAAAACGTATAAGTGTACGACAAAATAAAACAAAACTGCAACACACATAATAAGTCTGCGACAAAGGAAAGAAAAATGCAACAAAACAAATAAGTCTGCGACAAATGACAAAGGAAAAACAACAATATAATTTGCAACATGATCGCCACGGAGAACGGGATCGGCGACGACGATGGAGAACGGCGGCGATGAAGAAATTTTTCGGGTTGCAGAAAAGGTTGACGGCGGCCGCACATAATCCTAATGGTGCAGTGGCATATTTTGTAAATTTAATACTTTTTACTGGCATTATTAGGAAAATCAACTTACTCCTCGAAGTTTGAAATAAGTCTGCAACACATTCAATAAGTCTGCAACGAAAGTCTAGGACAAACAAATTCGTTACGTCTGCAACACATTCAATAAGTCTGCATAACAAGCTGCGACAAACAAAGTGTTATTCTAGTCAGAAAACAAGTCTGCAACATCGTCTAATAAGTCTGCAGTTTTTAATGCCACGTAAGCAATTTACAAATAAATATGCGACGTTGAGCATCAAATCTGCGACATTGTAAATAAATCTGCGACAAACGATGTTATTTCAGTAAGACCTTTTAGGTGTCGCAGACTTAGTATTTTTGTCGCAGATTGTCCAAAAGTCTGCAACAAAGCATTTAAGTCTGCAACAAACAGCTGCAGATTTTTTATAAATCTGCAACTGAACTTAAGTATGTGACAAAGGGAATAAATTTGCGCAATAAGTCTGCAATCAAAATAAGTCTGCAACAAAGCACATTAAGTCTGCGTCGAAAAGTCTGCAACACGCATAATAAGTTTGCAGATGTGCGCAGACTTAATAAGTCTGCAACATTGAAAAATAAATCTGCATATTAAGTCTGCAGATCTGCGCAGATTTATTAAGTCTGCATAACAAGTCTGCGCAGACTTGTCGATTTATTAAGTCTGCAACAAAGGTCCGCTGACTTATTCTGAAAAACGCGGTGGCATTTTTGTAAATAAGTCAAACTTTTGCTTACGTGAAAATAATTTAGTAATGACAGTTTCGTAATAACGTTTTTCCTAACAAAAGCAAATAAATGTATAATGGGCAAAAAACACGTTTTTTCCTTCCCAGTAAATATATGTTAGTCTAGTACTTAACCAATTTATATATATTATTCTAGTTTTTTTCCCACTTATTTTTGATGAATCTTCGAGATGACTACTTTTATAATTATTGATTTCCACATAATTTCATAATATGAAAATCAATTTTGGATCATATCGACCATACCAATTTTGGTTCATATCGATAATATCCGAACTAATATATAATGTTAAAGTTTTTATGAATTTCTGATTCCAATTTCTGATCTCTCACTGTTACCTTGCCGTCTCTCGCCGCCGTTAACCGACTCTCGCCGTCTCCAGCCTTACCTCGCCGTCCAAAGGAACATGAAGCTCTCCTCCACCAGACCATCACCTTAGCTGCTTCGGACACTAGATCTCCGCCGGAGTCTTCGAAAACGCCAGCCTCTATGTCGTGTGCTCCACAGTTTGTTAATAAGGCTTTAGTGTTAAGAGTGATGTGCTCGGTGGATATCACCTCAAGCTCTCTTCCCCTTCCGATTTGCATGGTTATGCATATGTGTTTTGCTCCTTCAACCTCGATAACTCCATCGTCTCCCCTGGATTGTATTCATATGTCAACTGATGGCAAATCTCTCGTCTTTGTGGGATCCCTTGCTGCAGTATGCAGCCTCCTTACTGCAGTATGCAGTCTCTTTACTGCGGTATGCAATCTATTTCCTAGTCTTATACCGGATATTGGTAATATCAAGTTAGTTCTACTTCCTTTGTGGCAGATTGGAATGACTTTCATTAATATGTCTATTTCTATGGTGATGCTGGTTGATTTCTCCTTTATGGAGTTTGTTTTCCTCCCAAAATTTCCACTTTGTTTGAGTGGTGTTGTTGCAAGGAGTTTGATGTCGAAGATTACAAACGCTTCGATGCTTGTTCCATCCAAAGGCTCAGCAATCTGGTGCATTGTCATCTTTGCGTTTATAGCCGAATTTCTTATTGTTAAAATTTCACTAGTTGCGATTTCAATCCCGGACATAGGATCATTGATTGTGTTCTATAATTCTCATGGCGTCGTTTCACTTCTTAGCACAATTGGCGTTGAGACTCGAGGACTTCTCTCCGACTTTAGTGGTTTAAGTGTTGTGGTTGCTCCTATCTTTGTTATGTATGTTCCCCGTCTAGTTATGGTAGCAGCGGATCTTTTAGCCGGGTTGGCTTTGTTGTTTTATGTTTTGAACAATTTCTCCGTTAATGGAGAGTAAGAGATAAATATAAAACTTTGTTTGACCAAAAAGAGATCTACGATCGAATTGAAAACAGAAAACAAACCAACGATCTAATTACCATACCAACTCATTCCAAATTAGATTCATTTTAGTTTGTAAACCCAACTCCAAAAAAGACCTCTAATTTTATCTATTGTCGGTTAGATCTACGTCCAATGGCATAATGTGTAAATAGTTTGAAATCAGAGATAAAATTCCGAAGAGTGTCCTCGTCTATCTGACACAGCTAAAGGTCAACAAAATCACATCCCAAACTTTTCTTCTTCGATCCCTTTGAAAGTTTTTTTTTCTTTCTTTTTTTTGTAAAGCGTTTCAGCGATGTCAGGTTACCCTCCGACGAGCCAAGGTTACGGTTACGGTTACGGCGGCGGAAATCAACCGCCTCCACCTCAGCCACCTTACTCCTCCGGCGGAAACAATCCTCCGTATGGATCATCTACCTCCTCTCCTTACGCTGTGCCCTACGGCGCACCGAAGCCGCCGTACGGCTCGTCGAAGCCCCAATCTTCATCAGCGCAGTCCTACGGCGCACCCCCTCCTTCCGCGCCGTACGCGCCTTCTCCAGGGGACTATAAGCCGCCAAAGGAGAAACCTTACGGAGGTTACGGCGATTATGGAGCTCCTCCACCGCCTGGGCCTTCAGATTATGGGGGTTACGGTGCTGCCCCTCGTCCGACTCCGTCTGGGCACGGAGGATACGGAGCTACTCCACCGCCCGGGATTTCTGAATATGGGAATTACGGTGCTCCACCTCGTCCAGCGTCGTCAGGGCACGGCGGCTACGGAGGTTATCCTCCTCAGGCCTCTTATGGAAGTCCTTTCGCTTCTCTGATTCCGTCGGGTTTTGCTCCGGGAACGGATCCGAACATAGTGGCTTGCTTCCAGGCTGCGGATCAGGACGGTAGTGGATTCATTGACGACAAGGAGCTTCAAGGGGCTCTCTCTTCTTATCAGCAGAGATTCAGCATGAGAACTGTTCATCTTCTTATGTATCTATTCACCAACAGCAACGCCATGAAAATCGGTGAGTTTTCTTCTATATTCTTTGAATTTTACCCAAACTTTCTATAGTTTCGACAAAGATTGTTGGTTTCTTAATGATTCTTGTTCACTCTTCATTTCATTACCTGTGTATTAGGTTTGGCACTTAGAAAGATGTAAAAGCTCAAAATTTTCTTCTTCATAGTAAATTGGGTCATATCGTCAGGATTTTTCTATTCTACCATTTTTGTCAAATTAACAAAGTTCTATGTATAGTCAGTCTCCCGTGAATTACGTGCAAAAGAGTACTCACCGTCTCTATTATCTAGTGTGGATCTTTTGATTTCAATATTTTACTTCTAGTTGAGATCATAAATAATCATTCAAGTTACATTCTTTTCTCTCTTCCTAGCCTGGTTTTGAATTGCTGTCCTGTAGTGAATTAAGAAATCTCCGTGTTGCAGGACCTAAGGAGTTTACTGCACTTTTCTACAGTCTTCAGAACTGGAGGGTAAGTTTTATATGTTTAAAGGTTTAATGTGATTTAGTAGCAAGATTGGTTGAAGTTCACACTCATGTGGTTGGTTTGGGTTTTTGGTTTTTGGTTTTTTGTTCAGTCCATTTTTGAGAGGTCAGATAAGGACAGGAGCGGGAGAATAGATGTAAATGAGCTGAGAGATGCGCTTTTGAGCCTTGGGTTTTCAGTTTCTCCTGTGATTTTGGATCTGCTGGTTTCCAAGTTTGACAAAAGCGGAGGCAAGAACAGGGCCATTGAATATGACAATTTCATTGAGTACGTTATTCCTTCCATACCCCTCTCTTTTCTTCTTCTTGCTCTGATCTTGTTGCTAACAATTCTTCGCCTTTCCTTGATGCAGGTGCTGTCTCACTGTTAAGGTACGCTATCTTTCACTCTAATGCTGTCTCATACAACTCATAGATCAGTGCTTTTAGGTTATCTTTTTAGCTCTGCGAAATTAGTCTTGGGGAGAGTTGAACTCAATCTTGTTATCCAAGTCCATTATTATAAGTTTGTTGATTTTGTCAAATGTGGTTGAAGTTTGGGGGTCAAAAACAGCAATGAGTTTGCGATGGATCAAAATCAATTGTTGTGTGATTTGTCATCCTTAGGACAAGCAGCCTTATCAATTGTTTGGTGATCCGAGTTTCGCGTAGTTTGATTTGTAAGATGATGGAAATTTCAGGGACTGACAGAGAAGTTCAAGGAGAAGGACACAGGATACTCAGGCTCGGCTACTTTCACTTACGAAACCTTCATGCTCACCGTCCTCCCCTTCCTCATTGCATAAGGTTACTTATAACGAGAACACATTTTCAGTTTTTTTTTGTGTATGTTCTTCGCTGTGTGAATGCTATTGTCAATTTCCAAGGAGCTTTTCCGGTTTAGTTGAATTCCAGAGTTTAAAACACATGTGAAATGTAAACATCTTATGGTATAAAAGAATCAAACAACTCATATTATGGTTGATTATATTGCATACATCTTGTTTATTGGTGGTATACAAATAGAAAAAAAAAATATATATATATGCATATAGCAATTGCTTTGTTCTTAACTTTTAATCAAAAGTATTTTTATATGTTGTAAAAAGAAAGAAAGAAAAAGTTTTATTTTCGAATTTTCCTTATTTGAAAATCAGGACTCGGAGGAGTTGCCTTGTCCTATTAGACAAAATTTAGTGTGCTGATGGTTTGGACTGTTCATTTAGATAAACCATACGTCTATACAGCGGCTGAGCCGGTCTTGCGTTCGCCTCATAACCCTAATTATCAGCAAAACATGTTGATTTATTAATCATTATATGTATGAAAAGGACAAGCTCAAAATTGTTCTTAGTAAATATTTATGTGAGAGTATATATTCTTACACCGCGACGAGCATCGACTACAGAAACAATTTGCTCACGTGAAACAGTCCCGACCTGCATTTGGATAACACAAATCAATATTTGAGCCAAAAGATTTTATAGGATTCTGGAATTTCCACAACAAATAAGGTTTGAAATCGGATACAAAACCTTGTTGATGATGGTCCACATGACATCTTCCGTGCAAGGAGGAGTAGTGAGCGATCCACTATATTCATAGAATTTTGTAAGATCCCATCCGAACTCTCTTGGATCTATTTTTCCTATGCTGGCCTTTCCACCTTGTATGTCTGCGATCGAGTTGATCTTGTCCATTATCTGTCGATATTGTTAACAAGACACAATCCAATAAATAAATAATCATAATAATAAGCAGAGAGTTTTGAAAACGAAAAATACATATAATCCGCGCGTGGTAAAAGACATTACCCGTGAAATGAAAGCATTCGGTGCACCTTCTCTGAAGAGAACTCCGATAACTGCTAAGTGTCCTTCTTTACTTTTATGTACCATGTGAAGTTCCATGGCCAATCTAAACAAAAAACAAATCCAGGTTTGATATTATAATTAATTAGCTCGAATGTATATACATTATTAGTTCCATGTCTATCTTTTGTTTTGTTTTCCTTACCTTTCTCCATTGAGGAAATGCTCCGAAGGCGCGTGCCAATGGCTTTGAACCAATTTATAGTCGGTATCATTGATCACGACCTTCCCTGCGTCGTCTTCCCATGAAACCTGATACACAACATATCGGTCTTGCGGACTAATTGGGTGTTTTAAAAAAAAAAAAGTATTCTAGGTTTTCTTTTTTTCACTTGAATATATATATATATAATTACCATGATGTCGTATCCACGGTTCTTAAGAGTAGCTTCTACTGGTTTGTAATATGTCTGAAGAAGCTCTGTTGAATTGTGAACTATGCGAGCTATTTTTGGAGTAAGATCGATTGGGGACTGCCTCTCCCCCGTCCCGCAAATTTTCCATTCATGATTGATACTGCTCCATTTCGAGGGATCGGCTTCTTCGCCTTTTCTGTAATGAAATTCTGTCTCTGTCTCATCTGCAAAAGATGAGGAGAAACAAGAGTCAGAATCATTCTCAGAGTTTTGCATTAATTATGTCAAATCATACAAAATGCTCTAAAGATTAACACAACTATTGCATCATAGGATGGACTGTGAACTACTTATTATACAGTTTTAAAATCATCGTTTCAATCAGGAATCGGATCGCTAAAGTTCTATATGTTTTTCCTATCAGTTTGTAGGATCCATATGGACTATGGTAACAATCATATGACGTTCAAGGAGAAGAAAATTTGAGAATTTACCGGCTGCTAGACATGAAGAAGAAAGAGCAATAAATGTTACAAAAAGGACAATGTTGTTCATCTTTTGTTTTTTCTTCTTCTTCTCTGAAAATTGTATTCTACCTTCTTCTCTTTTTTTTAATTTCTTATATAGAAATTTACGGTCGGCAAATTTGGGAGCTTGTCTAAGAACCTCACTAATTCATTCTAAGGTTGAAAATTGTTATTAAACTCAGTTTCTATTTTAATATGTGGTAGACTTCCTCTTTTTTTAATGGTAAAATTGGGTTATGACTCTATTACCTCTCTCTCAAGAGCCCTATTACTGAAAGAATGGGGTCTAATTTTAAGTTATATTTGCACCGCATTTTTATCCGAGTTGGGATTAATTGTTTGGTTTTTTGCTAAGTCAAGAGAAAGTGAACAGTTCTCTTTTAGAAAAGCTTAAAATAGTTTTTTTTTTTTTTTAAATGTTAGAGATCAATTTTTGGACAATCTTTGGATTTATGTCACTTTGATTTGTCAACGAATTAATGTCCCTTTAGGGTATGTATAAATAAAAATTTATTTAGCGACTCATTATATTCTAACCGACACGTTAGGAATGTAATAAAATAGCCGGTGTTGATTAAAAAAAAATAAAAAATCTTAGTGTGTATACACTTACTTATATGACTTTGGGGGAAAAGATAATATATATGAATTTGATTGGAAATACAATGGAGTGAAGAAATTTGAAAAAAAAAATTACGAATGATATATCGGTTTAATGAAATTTGAATGTTTTTAAATAAAAAAAAATGCATATTCATATTCTCTGTTTTGTTGTGATAGAAATAAAGTAAAATTTCCGCCAATTTTTTTCGGAAAAGCTATGTTTTTGGAGTTAGCTACCGTAGTTATGTAACTTAAAATAAATGGTAAACAATCAATTTTAAGATTTGAAAAGATTGATAAATACAAAATATAACTCAGTCATTTTGCGAATCAACAATCAAATCTATCAATATAATATTTTCAACCTCATAAATCGGTTAGGCTAAAGCCAAAGGATCATAGTATACTCTTAGATGTCAGATACAATCAGTCCATCGATTGACCTATTACACCACCAAAAACGTTTTTACATTGAAAATGATGAAGCTGAAGTAGAAAACACCACACAATTGACAGCCTATGAACCCTAATAATCATGTTCGGAGCATTTGTCCGTTAAATGTCAAATTGTAAAAGAATGGACCCAATATTATTACAATGATAATTCTTATCCTCTCTTTTGATCTGTCTATTGTCGAATAGGAAGTAATCACTATTGAGATTTGTCACCTTCTTTGGAGTTATCTTTGTCTTGTTGCTTAAAAGCATCGTATAGAAGAACATAATAATGGAGAAGCCACATGGTACGACTATGGCCTAGGGAAACCATCACGTTTCCAAACTTGGAGATAGGGTGTAACAAAACTTTATGTTTACACCCAAAAAAAAGGAAAAAAAAAGTTTATGTTTCTTTTCATCTTGTAGATTACGACTTCAATACGGAAACGTCTATTTCGGGTCGGGTTTTTATTACGTGTGGATTTTTATTATTTTTATAGAAAATGACAAAGATCAAATTCAAAACTAGATAGTTCACCTAATTTTTCTTTTTATAATTATAAAGTTTTAATTGAGCTTTTAGTCTATAATCAAAAACCCCAGTATTTGTTCATAATTGTGGCAAATATTCCACAAAACTGAGACCATCTCTATCCATAGTTTCTCACTGGAGTATCTCACACTTGGAAAAAAAAAGTATATTTTATTGAATGGATCTCTCAAATAGATGCTTTTAAACTATCCGAAACTAGCACTAAACTTGAATTAGTTCGTAGATCAATTAATTTCCTTTTCATTTCCAAGGAACGAAATTAATGAGATAATAAAACTTCATAACTGGTTTTGGGCTTCCGGATTATATAAAAATATAGTGTATATAAAGAGATACCAAAAACCCTAAATCCTCATACTTTTCAAAGTATATTTATATACTTGTTCCCTTTTCTTGAAAAAAAAACAATTTGATGGACTGATGATGGCTACAAATATCTCTTCGGAAGTTTAACAACTAACCCCAAAAAATACATTTTAAGGAAACCCGTATAGGTCACTAGAAAATCTACATGTAAACGTCATGATGGCATTTAAACGAGAAAGATAAGAACTTTATCGGACATAACTAACTCGTGACACTTCTCTCAAGTTTATATATACACAGAGGCACAGAGTTAGAGAGCGACTTAAAACAGACCACTGAACTAACTCAAAACTCTGTTTCCATTTTCTACAAAAGAAAAAGAAGGAAAAAAAAAGAAAAAGAACAGAGCCCTTTTCAATGGCGGAAACTTCTGTAACTGTCGTCGCGACCAAACGCGATGCTCTTGATCCTTACATCAAGATCCTTCAGAGTCGATCAAACGACATCGATGTCTCATTCTCCTCATACCTCAAGCCAGAAAACAACAACGAACATCAGCAACAAAAGGAGCAAGAAGATACTGAGCTAAGCATATTCGAAGCTCGAAGTTACTTCAGCGAAACCGGAAGCAACAACAGATCCCAAACGAGGAATCTTAGTGGTCCAAGATTCTCTTCGGTTTCATCTGCAAAAGTGTCTTCTTTTACCGTGGGACACACGGCATCCTCTGAAGCTAGCTGGAACAGCCAAACCGGTTTGCTCTGTAACAATAACCGGCAAGGATCAGACCGAGATGGACGTGGAAGCAGCAAGAAAGGAGTTTTATCAGGACCGAGATGGTTTTTCAGACGCAGGACTTGTCCCTGTTCTAGCACCAAGTCGGTTCAGGTCCAAGAAACCAAACCAAGGTTAGCAGCGCCCAAAACCGGTTCTGAACGGGTCGTGTTGAACCGAATCGCTCATCAGACGATATCTTCGTCTGATCCGATCAGATTAACGATCCCTTCAAACACTGTGTCTAGGTCCATCGATTACGCGGCAAATATAGAATCTAGAGCTCCCGTAAGCAATTTTAGCTTTCCAACTCTAAACGAAACCTCACAGACATCGGAAAAACCCAAGAATCCGGCTCTGAATCCTATCAAACCGATTCTTCATCCGGTTAAACCGGTTATGAATCTGACGAGTCCCAAGGGGGTTATTACAGACGAAGAAGCCGCGAGCGACGCAAGCTCCGATCTCTTTGAGATTGAGAGCTTCTCTACTCAACCTGTAGCTCGTCCGTGGGCCCCACCCGCGGCCGATATCTTCCGGGACTCGATGGACGAGACCGCGACTGAGTACGGTTACGAGCCGAGCGAAGCAAGTGTCACTTGGAGCGTTACGACCGCCGAACCGGCCTCGGCGGTTGCGGCTAACTTCTCCAGAATAGGCTTGTCGCAGTCGCCTCTGGCGTTTGGCGGTTGCGATAAGAGGAGAATGGGATTGTTGAGCTGTCGTTGTGAAAAAGCGGTTATGGTAAGCGGCGGCCAGCGTTTGGTTCAACCGCTTAAGAGCGTTAGCGTTCAGGATGACGTCGCGGAAAAGGTGCTGTGCAACAATGGCAGTTCTAAACTATGCGTGACGAGTCGAGCAATGCTGGATTCCAAATCTTCGTTTTTGATTTAGATCCGGTTTACTCCATTATATATCTTGGTGTTTTTGGGTGCTTCTCGTGTAAAATTGCTCTGTTTTTTTGTTTTTGTTTTTTCATATATATACATAACTTGTGTATTCAAGATTGTGAGGTAATAAACAAAATCAATGTGAATCAAAAATTAACTACATATAATGTGACGCTAATTTATGAGATTGATCAAAGAATATCACAAACCAATTAGTTGGGCTATTTTGATAAAACAAAATAGTTGTTATAATTGTTTTGTCCTAAGTTATAATTCGATTATCATTAGATGCCGTCATTTGATTAGTCTCTCAAATTTCCAGAAGACCAGATTACCATGGTGAAGTCATGACTCATGAGTTAGGCTCGTACGTGAAGTGAAGATGGTGCTAATATCATAAATGGCTCGTCTCAAAGAGACTTTGTCGTTGCGTCTTGCGTGCACGACGTCGTTATGGTATGGACGGTCCTTTAGGAATAAGACGAGTTAGTTTGATCCATTGATATTTATATTTCAACATTATCTACGTTATGTACATCATATAAGTATAACATACAATACATCCGTATAGAAAATATAAATCGTTTCTTGCCTTGGATAGCTAGATGGCTTAGGAATAAATCTTTGAGAAATTGACTCTTTTCTAAAGTTATATATATTTTCAAGTTAACCAAATTCATTACTTTTTATAATCGTTAAATTTCATACGACTTTTAGTATTAAGGGTTTAAATCCCACAACTGGTGGGACCATGAGTCCATGACTCAGGATTAGTAGATTACGTATGTCTATCTCAAAAGTTTGGTTTGAGGTATAGTTTCTTGCTTTAAAGCATTAATAATACAGTCAAGACTCCATTTAAAAATGTTCCACAGCTTAAAAAGCAACACTAACAAATGAAAATATATATTAATAATGTAACTTGGCCCTCACTACAAGAAACCTCAATCATAAATACACATATTAGCTCCAAAACAACGACACTCCACATTAAAAGCTAAACAACAAAATACAAAAATCAATCCTAAAGGATCACATCTAGCTAGAGACTCAATGGATCAACAAGGAATGGACAAGAGAAGACTAGCCGTTCTCGTCGGTTGCAACTACCCTAACACAAGGAACGAGCTTCACGGCTGCGTCAACGACGTTTTAGCCATGAAAGAAACTCTTTTGACCCGTTTCGGATTCAAACTAGACGACATGGAGGTGCTAACGGACGAGCCAGAGTCAAAGGTGAAGCCGACCGGTGCCAACATCAAGGCTGCTTTACGTAGAATGGTGGATAAGGCTCAAGCCGGATCTGGAGACGTCTTGTTCTTCCACTATAGTGGCCATGGAACTAGGATTCCTTCGGCTAAACCTGCTCATCCATTCAAAAAAGATGAAGCTATTGTTCCTTGTGATTTCAATCTCATCACGGATGTTGATTTCAGAGAATTGGTCAATCAACTTCCTAAAGGAACAAGCTTTACCATGATCTCTGATTCTTGCCATAGCGGTGGCCTCATAGACAATGAGAAAGAACAGATCGGACCCTTTACCGTCTCCGGCGATAAATCTCTGGCCATGGAGACAATGAAGACGATGACACCAATAACATCACGTACCTTGCCCTTCAAGGCAGTCCTTGACCACTTGAGTTCTCTCACCGGAATCTCAACTTACGACATCGGCACACACTTACTCGAACTTTTTGGCGGCGACGCTGGCCTTAAATTCCGGTTACCGGCGATGGATCTGATGGATCTCTTGGAGAACATGACGGCGCGTGAGAGACATGTGGATGCCGGGATATTGTTGAGCGGGTGTCAGGCGGATGAGACGTCTGCTGACGTCGGCGGTGGCGGTGGAAAGGCGTATGGAGCGTTTAGCAACGCGATTCAGACGGTCTTGAAGGAAAATGGAGGTGCCTTGAAGAACAAGCAACTAGTGATGATGGCAAGGGATGTGCTTGAGAGACTAGGGTTTCAGCAGCATCCTTGTCTCTACTGCAGCGACCAGAACGCGGACGCGACGTTCCTATCTCAACCTTGATGCGACCAACTGGATTTAGATTAAATGAATTGGAATCATTGTGTTTGTTTTTCTTTTATTTGTTTTATCGCGTTTGCGTTTGGGCATGTTGCAATTGTTAACTGGGATGTGTATTTTTTTACTCTTTGAAAATGGACGAATAAAAACTTGTTGATTATTAATTAGGTTTTTCACGTGTACAGAATCGAATAGGCATTTGATTTTCATTTCCTAAATCATATTGCTTGAGTAATTGTGTTTTTTTTTTTTTTGTGGGCTTCAATTTGGTAAATCAAAATCGAGATGGTTCTTTTACTCATTCGCGTCTCGAACTGTTGAGCTGGGCTTATTTATCTGAAGCCTACTGACGAAAACTTGTATACATTCTCCAGCCCATCAGATTAATTAGACGATTCATCTAATGACACGTGGACGGTCGATCTTTCCCTGATTCGGTTACATCGCATTTTCCTCGATGACTCTGCCCGAAGAAAACTCACAAAACATCGAAGGTAGCTAAACTTGAAAGAGAAGAAGAAGAAGAAAGTGGTACTCTCCGTAGTTAAGTCGAATTCGTTGTCGGATTAATCCAAAGGAAAAGGAAGCAATGAGTGACGCCTTCTGTTCGGACTGTAAGAGGCAAACGGAGGTTGTGTTCGATCACTCCGCCGGAGACACAGTATGCTCCGAGTGTGGACTTGTGCTCGAGTCTCACTCCATCGATGAGACCTCCGAGTGGAGAACTTTCGCTAACGAGTCCGGTGACAACGATCCCGTCCGTGTCGGTGGACCCACTAACCCTCTTCTCGCCGACGGTGGTCTCACCACCGTCATTTCCAAGCCCAATGGCTCCTCCGGCGACTTTCTCTCCTCCTCTCTTGGTCGCTGGCAGAATCGTGGATCTAACCCCGATCGTGGACTCATTGTTGCTTTCAAGACCATCGCCACCATGGCTGATCGGTATTGTTCTAAAGCCCCTTTTTTAGAAGGTTTTTGAAATCCGGATTTGAGGGGTTAGGGTCGAGGTTTTGGTCTATGGAAGCTCTATTTTGAGGACATCGCAGCACAATTGTGTTCTTGGTCTGACATTGTTGCCACAAAATCCAAGCTTTGTTTGTTATCGAGAAATGTGAGACTTAGGTTCCAATTTTCCCATCTCGTGAAGCTAATTAGTGAGCTTAAGCCAGATGTATGTCCACCGGAAATCAGACACAAACTTTTTCACTCTCTGGAAAACCTAAAGTTTGATCTTTTCTCTTGAAATGCTGTCTTTGTGATGTATTGAAAGTTTGAAACAAAGGAGATGTTCTGTGCAATGCATCGTTTCTAAGTTTCCTCTTGCGAAATTCACTCTATAATTCGCGTTATTAGGCATAAAGATCATAATCTGTTGTCTGTTTTGACATGTGTAGTTTCAATTCCTTAGAGATTTTTTTCTTGGTGAGTTATTGATTGCTCGATATAGGCCATTACTAATTTGATGACCATTGTGTTCCAGGTTGGGCCTTGTTGCAACCATCAAGGTATGCTGTGTTGCTTACCAATCTTATATTTTTTACACCAGACCGTCACTCACCTACTTCCGTTTCATCGATATACATCAATATTCATGGTTTTCATTGTATTTTTACTCGCTGCAGCAGCAAATGAATTCTTTGTCAAAGTTGCAGATGTGTTCGTAGAATCAGCCAACCACTCTTCCTGATTAAGTGTCTGTGTTGTCCTTGCTTTCTCGTATTTAAAGTATTAAACTTTGTGTCATGTCAATTGCCATTATTTTGAAGGATCGGGCAAACGAGATATATAAAAGAGTGGAGGATCAGAAGTCGAGTAGAGGAAGAAATCAGGACGCCCTTTTGGCTGCATGTCTGTATATTGCTTGCCGGCAAGAGGACAAGCCACGAACTGTGAAGGGTACACATACAGCTATAAGAATCTTCTTAAGCATCCATCATTCCCTTCTTCAATGGCATTCTGCCTCTAATACTCTCGATTTGCTATAGAAATCTGTTCTGTTGCCAATGGAGCCACAAAGAAAGAGATTGGTCGTGCAAAAGAATACATAGTCAAACAGTTGGGGTTGGAAACTGGACAGTCAGTAGAAATGGGGACTATACACGCCGGCGACTTTATGGTGAGTTTTTTAAAAAGACTTAGTCTTCATTTGTCATTCTCTATTGTCTTGTTTGCTTCTAAATGAAACCTTTTGGAAATTTTCAGAGACGGTTTTGCTCCAATCTTGGCATGAGCAACCAAACCGTAAAAGCAGCTCAAGAATCTGTGCAGAAGTCGGAGGAGTTTGATATTAGGTATAATAGATCATATCCATGTCTCCTTAAACCAAATTCTCATTTTCTGAGTCTATTGCCGTGTGGTTTATGCATTACGCTCTGTGTTAACTTCTGCAGGAGGAGTCCCATATCAATCGCAGCAGCGGTTATCTACATCATAACACAGCTTTCCGATGACAAAAAACCGCTTCGAGGTCAGTTTCATGCACATTTCGACTCGCAAAAACAAGAACGAACTTCATCTAACTGTGAAATTTGAGTCTGCAGATATATCAGTAGCAACCGGAGTTGCAGAAGGCACGATAAGAAACGCATACAAGGATCTGTATCTGCACCTTCCTAAGATCATACCAGCCTGGTACGCCAAGGAAGAAAACCTCAAGAATCTCCAAAGCCCTTAAAGTCTCTTTTATACTTTTTCCTGTATCTGTATGAAACTATTTACCACTCATTTAATCTATACTTCGAATTTCAACTGAAATAATCGGGCATATGATTTTGATAAACAAGGAAGATTTTGAGAAAAGCCCCATTAGAAGAAGAGGTTCAGTTATGTTAACTAGTCGTCCAACGGATCTCAATGTGAATAACGCCGTTTCTGGAATTGATAAGATGGTATTTGTGGTTGATCCTTCCATTGTCAACAACATCGCCCAGATTTATGTCTACATGTCCTAGTTCCTCCTACATAGAGATCAAGAAAAGATTTTAGTTGAAATGGTCTGCTCGGAAATCGGTTCAAAACCGAACCGGCTTTTTTACAGTGAAAGGCGTAAGATTTCTTTACCTTGGAACGAAAGTGAAAGCCGGTTCCTTTACTCATGACCTCAACGCGTATACTCTCTTTCAATGGGGGCTCTTCTAGTGTAAACTGGAATTCCTCGTTCCATAGTGGGTCTCTCGTCTTCTTCAACATCTGATAAAGTAAACGTAACTCAACCGTTAGAACTCAGACGACATGTTGCACTTGCCCTGTCTCATCATGAGCCAAATAGTTCTTAAGTTTTTGCTATTAAGCAAAATGCAGGTTTAGGATTTACCTTTGTTCTCTTTTTTTCTCCTCTGAAGAGAACAAGAGCATAAGGGTTTGTGTGTTTCTTCTTGCCCTCAACATCTTTGGCCGATTGGACTGCAACTGTGAGTAGACCGGCATTGCTGAGAAAATCATCGTCCTCTGATGATTTCTCATCTCTGCTTTCTTTTCTCTGGTACTCATCCTGATTTTCGTTTCTACTCTTAAGGCTTTCTTCTCTGAATGGCACATACCTGAGATCTAATTCTAGTCTTCCTCTTTGTTTCTTGTCCTGTGAATCCATAACAATGTTTGAGTTCTTGATCAGATCCAGATTAAACGCCTTCTTCTCGCCCGGGTAAACTTTCTGCAAGGGGATCATCTGCATTCCCAATCTATCGTGCCCACCAACCTATAGAGATGAAGAGAGCCGCTTCAGTAAGGATTACACAAAATGTTGAACTGGAGAAGAAACCGGAAACGTGAAATTCAGATGAAGGAGAGAAATGAGATGCTGAGACCTTGTCCCAGTCAAAGACTTCTAGTTGAAGGACTTGTGATATTGGGTCCTTCACGATGAGCTTGAAGTGTTCGTTCCATTCCGGGTTTAAGTTCCTCTTCTTTATGGTGGTTTTCTTTGCTGGAAGCTTTTCTCCGGTCAAGCTAAGCTTGACATAAGGGTCGGATGTTCCAAGCAAATCCTTCTTGAGGAGATTGCGAGCTCGAATGATGTTCACATGTAGTAATCCTACGGGCTTCTTCACGCACCCTCTACATCAGAAGCAAACGTGTATCAGGGGAAAGAAAGAGAAAGATCTCGTGAATTCTAGTTAGATTGTTCTAAAAGTTGATAAACCTTGAGACAACACATACGTTGAAGCATCAAGAATAGGTATCTCAAGAACTTGTGGCCAATGGTACATGCTTGAAACTTGCCTTTTAATAGTTTCCTGCAAAATCATGAGATATGGATAAGTTATTTGAAAAAATATCTCAAAGAAGGAGCATCTCATTCGACAAGATAAACAACATAATCCAACTCCTACCCATAGGAGGATCATCAATGCAGCACCTGAACATATCTGTAGAGACCCGGTATGGACATGAGATCCCCACCAAGCACTTTCAATCCAAAATCAACATGCGGCTGCAAAGAGAAACACAGTGATCAATTTCCCACCCCAATGGTTGGTAAAGCAGACAATTTTCAAATCTGTTCCGACATGTAACTACCTTTTCCATCAATGAAACTACAACCGTTCCGAAACAAGGGAAGGTCGGTAGAAGAGGCTTCAGAGCTACTCGCATGATAGCAAAAATTTGGAGATCTACGAGCTGCAAAGGTAAAAAATTTAAATAACCAGCAGTCAAGATGCTAAAACTTGGTGTTAATGGAACTAAGAGTGGTCAAGTTTCTCATTTGTTTCACAGTTTCACTCTTACTGACCTGAACTCTAATTCTTAAAGACAGAAGCTTTAGCACCAAAACTATATTGGGATTGCCTGCCCACTTGATTGATGGTTCAAACAGAAGTTCCTTCTCGTTGGTCTCATAGAACTTAACACCTGCAGAAAGATTAGGCACCAATCCCCTTAACCATTAAGCACATTGAACAGAGCGCTAAGAGGCGGCAAGAAGTAAATATGGGGGGCTAGAACTTGCCATGAACTGTCGGTGGAAGCGGCCCCAGACTCAACTTTTCAAACTCTATGGATTCTATACAGAAGGTCCCAACATAATCTGCAAATATAGGTTGTGCAGAACTCTGGATAATCCCGCAAACAGCCTATACAGGAGAATACGACACAAAGCTTTAAAATTCGGAGCCGAAATCTGATATAAGCTTCTCTCAGAACAGGAAAACTAGAAAGAACCTTATCGAGGTAGGGCCACATGTGTGAGAGAAATCTGTTAAACCAGTCCACCTTTATAATGTAAACAATAGAAAGAAAACAAAAGAAGTATGAGTGTCAAGTAGATGCTGAAATCCGACAACATAAATGTGACTTACTCTTTCGTAGTCAGGATTCTTCATCCACAATGGGATGTCTGGTAGAAGATCCAGAAGGACACTGATGCTAGTCTCAACTAGTGGCCTCGCAGGTGGATACTGCAAAATGTTCAAACAGTAGACATATCAAGTCCTCACATTTCATGAAATTAAATAGATAGATTTATCAGCAATTTAACGATCATCTACGAATCAACAATCAAGATTGGACATGCTTTTAAAAAAAATCCAAACGCAAATAGGTTCACCATCTTCAAACACACGGCGTATTTTTTGCCAATCATCCACACACGCTAGATTAACAATCAACCGCTGAAATCGTTAAGCTACCCAGAAGGTGAAAACTACAGAACAAGCCCCAAACACGACGATAACGAATCAAACGAAATATGCGACAAGTGTGTTTTGGTGACCAAAGTTTACCTCTTTGTGTGTAGGCTGAGAATAAATCAAGGCGAAGAATCCAAGGATGAGTCCAATAGGTATTCCGATTGCGAAACCGATGATCCCCAGCACACTGGTGAAGATACCCATTTTATTTTTCTCGATGGGAAGCGAAGAAAACACGGCAAAACGAGAGAAAAAAACAAAAAATTACGAAGGAAAAAAAGTCAGTATAAGGAAGGAAAGAGAGGACAAGGGATCGGGTCCAAAACGGTAACCAAGAGCAGCGTTCTGTTTCAACCGCCAAAATCTGTGTCACAAAGTTTCCGATTTGTAATAAATTTATTATCGCTTATTCAATTTATTTTTTTCCTTTTTTAGGGGATCGAAAAATCACGAGACGTGAAAATGACTTTAATTTATTAGTACTAACTTATTTATCCTTTTTGTGTGATTGCCTGTGTTTTGTTTGTTGGCCTAATAAAACTTAAATTCTTGGCTTTCTTGGAAATAAAGAAGGGGCTACCATTGGAAATACAAATAAATACGAGTTGATTGGGTGATAACAACACCTTTTCTGTTTTTACATAGTAATAATAATAATTATTATGTTAAATAAATTATAAGGATACAGTAGTATATATTTTTTATTAAGAGTATTCAATTTGTATCTAAATCATTATTGATAAATCTATTGTTTGTTTTTAGAAACAACATAATTGGATAGCTAAATTTACAAAATAATGTTAAATACATTGTTGGGATCAAATCTTGTAATATTATTATCTTTTTTTTTTGAACAGTAATATAATATTATTATCTAACATAACGTCTCTTTTAATAAAATTAAGCATAACTGGTTATATAATTTAAACTATATTTTAAGGTAATAGTTAAATTATTATCTACTTTAAAAAGTTCTTTTTTATAACTGAAAGCTCATACTGAAAAAAAAATATATATATCCTCCAGACCTTGTACAGTTGTACTTGTAGGCATGATGTGAAGTTTTCAGTGGCCAATGAAAAGATTTGTTGCTAGTTGTTGATAGTTTACTTTTCTAAACTAAATTAATGTTGTAAACAACATCGAAATTGTGTTAATTTCAACAACAACAAAAAAAAAATTGGTAAAACAATTTCAATTTCAAAATTCTTTACAAAAAAAAAGTTCAGAAAAACCATAAAGTGAACCAAATCCTGACCGGAAAGCCGCTGCCTTAAAATGTTGTTTAATCTTATCTTATCTTATCTGCAATGCATGCATTGATTATAGGACAATGACAAATATTAATTCTAGAATATTATATTATATTTTGCTTATAAGTTATAATACCCATTAACCAAACAAAATCATATTTCCATAGTGAGTACACTTTTGGATAAACCAAACGACAAAATCTTTAACAAATAAAAAGCTATTGCTCAAAAACCAAAGTTTATCGTGACGATGAAGAATATGCAAACAAAACAGAGGAAATCGTCGAAGAAACCCAAAACTTTTTTTCCAAATATCTCAAAATGTGTTTCTCTTAAATTAATTTATCCAAGGTCATTTTCATTCCAAACAGGTTAATCATAATATTTTGAGATAATAGGAAGGGAAATGGAATTTGGAGGAAGAAACCTAAACAAAAATAAAATAAAGTATCATATGAAATGTCATATATTCCCTCTCTCTCTTTCTATAAGATTAGAAAGATGTTTTGGTTAAAATAATGATAAAAAATCACACAAACTATGTATTATCTTTTCTACATAAAAACATCATCTAATATCTAGGTAAAACAGTTCAACCAATAATAAAATATACTAGAAAATATTAATGGTCATAAAATTAACTAAATTATAATTTATATGATTAAAAAAAAACCATTGGTATGATAAAATTGTAAAATATTTTATGAAAATAACTAAAAAAATATTACTTTCATATTGGTCGAAAGAATCTCTGTTTGACCAAAAAAAATACCATACGAAAAATTTCATGAACTCTATCCTTTATACACGATATATAACGACAATATACTGTAGTATCTTTTTGAACCCACCACAAGGTGACAGCTGTAAGAGAGCAAGAGGCGCCACTAGGCTACTTGTCTCCCCACATCATTTTATCTTGCTTGGTTCATGATTTATGAAATTACAATGCAGTATATATAGTTTTTAAAAGTTATATTTCTTAAATCTGACCTTTGTCATATCTTACATACTTTCTGGTCATTCAATTATTATTTTTTTGTTTTCTTCAAAATCTTTAGTGTACTTTTCAAGTTTCAACATCATTCTTTATTTATTTTCAATTTTTCCTTTTTGTCAACATCACTCGTTATTTTTGCTGTCGGAAACAGCAACTGTAGATTTCTAGTAGTAGCTTTTGTTTCGTGAAAGAATTTAGTGTACTTTCAAGTTTTGTTCTCTGAACATCTCATATTCATATTCTTATTGTTCAAAAAAAAAAAAATCTCATATTCTTAGATATTTTGCTAGAAAATCATGGCACCAACTAGTACCAGCGAGGCAGCAACTTGGCTTTTAATATTATTCTTAAAACCAACAACAACAACAACAAAAACTTAGCTTTTAAAACCAAGTAGTAACGTGTTTTCTACTTTTCTCCCAAAAGGCTTTTAAAACCAAAACGTTCTTCCTCAGCTTTTTCAAAGAAACAAACAGCAGTTGAATTTTGTTTTCCTTATGTTTGCAAGCACCAGCCAACTAAGGCCATGAATGTTTGCATGGTTTTTGGTTTTTGGATTTTGGCTTTTAGTTTTTGCTTTTTATATTTTGGTTTTTGATTTTGTTGTAGATTTTAGTTTTTAAAAAACTTGAATGGTATAATTTATTTAGTTTTTGGTTTTTTATCTATATTATTTTTATAAAACGTTTTTTATGCTTTTTAATTTTTACTTTTTATGTGTTTAAAGTTACTAAAAATTAAACATATAAGCATATTAAAAATAAATAAAAATGCACATAGGTTTTGTGGTTTTGGTGTGTAGAAGTGGGAGTATGAGAACTTTGCTCTTATATAGAAAAAATAGAAAACAATTCAGGAGAATTTTTATGTAAAAACCCATAAATTGTGGTTTTTGGTTTTTGTTTAGAAATGTTATAAACTTTGAAAAACTAGTTTCCCTACATTTTAAGGAATCTATTTGTTTAAAAACTTGAATGGCTAATAAATTAGTTTTTTGAAAAACAAAAACCAAAAACTATTTCAAAAACCACGAACATTCATGGCCTAACTAAATTAGTTTTTGCATCTTTATTTGGTAAGTTTCTTCGGTTGTCATTTTAGTAAAATGATCTATAAACCATATTTATTAACCTCTACATGGAAGTTCGAACCGTACAATCTGGTGATGACTTTAAGAAAACTCATAGATGAGAAATTGTAGTGTTTCAGCTGTCATTAAAATAAATAAAAAAGTTATTTGTCGTCATCAAATTTCAATAAAGGGATAAGAAAAGAATCCAAAAAGGGATAGTTTTTTTTTTTTTTTTTTTGGATAGCTACAATCCATTTGGAGTAACATACTTTAATCTTCTAATAAAACTTTTTTTTATTTTTTGGATATATATATCAACAAAACTTTGAGCTTTCAATATAAAACATGATATCTCCAAAGCGATTTATATTTGATAAAAGTGGTGCTTTTCATAGGCTTAGGTTCTTTTTTTCTTCTTCTTTTCTCGCGAAAAGCTCTTATTTCTCGACGGAGGTTTGGTTCTGTGATTAAGTCAAGTATTTCCCTTCTTAAACAAAAAAAAAAAAAAAAAAAAAGTATTTCTCTGAGACGTAATATGTGCATCAGTGCATGACGATATATCACACGTACGAAAAAGAAAATAAAATCAGAAACTCCAGTTGAAAGATGAGGTGTCTCTTAGCCTTAAATATTTTCCATTTGATTAGTTTCAAGGCTTACTATAATTAAGATTTTACCAGTTAACAAGTTGCATGTGGAGTGTCTAGCAAAGACTACTGTGATTTTTTTTTTTTTTTTTTTTTGACGATGGCAGCGACGATTTTGGAATTCTAGTTCGAACGAGTTAGTGTGTTCGTCATGTGGGGGGGAAAAAAGAAGAAAATAATATTACACATGAAGTTCACAAAAAAACTATATAACCGGTTGAACCAATTGTTTGCTCGAAGTATTTATAATATTTTCCAGAACATGCCGTAACACATTACGCGAGAAGAATATTAATTTTGTTTGTTTGTTATGGCTAAACACGAATATTAATGCATGGTAACCTCGCAAAAGAATACAAAGGTTTCAAATCACGAGTACATAGAAGTGTGTGTAATTTGGAAGGAAAATATTGTTTTGTTACTTTTAGTGGATTTCTTTTTATACATAAACACAATCACTTGATTAAATATCAAGACAAAGTATATCAATTTTTTAATCACATTATCTACAAACTTTGTTAATATTATACATAAATTTCGTGTTAGCTAGCTCGATCTATAACTATAAGTAAATGCATTCACATAGACACACGTTTTTGTATTGTCTTGGCATCGTACAAATCAAGGGATCAATACTTGAGAGCGACCAAGGTCACAGTCGACTAAAATTTTATTGGCTATCCAAACAGAAAAAAACGATTTTCGTAATCATGGAGTGTTGTCAACCAAACAAACACACCGCAACCGCAACCGGAACAGCTTCGAGCGTGCGACCCGCTTAACTGGAATGTAGCGGCGGAGGCTTTGCAAAGGGAGCCACCTAGAGGAAGTAAAGAAGATGGTGAAGGATTTTAGGAAAGGAACGGTGCGACTCGGCGGAGACTGGAGAGACTCTGAGCATTGGTCAGATTGCGGCGGTGTCGAGCGGAGGAACCACGGTGGAGCTTTCAGAAGAGGCTCGTGCCGGTGTGAAGGAGAGTAGCGAGTGGGTGATGGAGATCATGAACTGTGGTACGGACACTTATGGGATCACCACTGGATTTGGTTCATTGTCTCGTAGGAGGACTAACCAAGGTGCTGCTCTTCAAAAGGAGCTTATTAGGTATGACGTAATAATTAATACCTATAAGTAATAATTATACTGTATTAAATAACTAACAATAAAAGATTAAGATGTTAATTATGTGAAAAATTGCTGTAAACAAAAATATAAGTGAAAAACAAAAACGATGCAACAAAATTTTAGTGGATAGATTTTGTGATACTTTCTCTCACAACATTGTTAGTTATCTAATACAGTATAATTATTACGGTTAAAAATAAGTTTGACATACCACATTTCCCAAAACTATTTATTGATAAGAATAAGGGAGTTACATTTTCATTAAACACAGGTACTTGAACGCCTGAATATTCGCTACTGGCGCCGGAGATGACGACACGTCTAACACACTTCCCCGGACGGCTACAAGAGCGGCAATGCTCATCCGTGTCAACACACTCCTCCAAGGCTACTCCGGGATACGCTTCGAGATTCTTGAAGCCATCACAAAATTCCTCAACCACAAAATCACACCGCGCCTCCCTCTCCGCGGCACAATCACCGCCTCCGGCGACCTCGTTCCATTATCCTATATCGCCGGATTCCTAGCCGGCCGCCCCAACTCCCGATCCGTCGGCCCCTCCGGCGAGATCCTCACCGTTTCTGAGGCCTTCGAGCTCGCGGGAGTATCGTCCTTTTTCGAGCTCCGGCCCAAGGAAGGGCTTGCGCTCGTGAACGGGACCGCTGTTGGATCCGCTTTGGCCTCGACGGTACTGTACGAGGAAAACATTTTGGCCGTTTTTTCAGAGGTTGCTTCCGCAATGTTTGCTGAGGTTATGCAGGGGAAACCAGAGTTCACCGATCATCTTACGCATAAACTCAAGCACCATCCCGGTCAGATCGAAGCCGCCGCGATCATGGAGCATATCTTAGACGAGAGCTATTACGTCAAAGAAGCTCAACATCTCCACGAAATTGATCCGCTTCAGAAACCTAAACAAGATCGGTATTTCTTGCGTCTTAAGCAGTTTGTTTCTTGCTTCTCAAGTAAATCATTTTAGATTGTTTTGTGATTAGATTGGCTAACAGTTTCGTGTTTACATTAACAGTTACGCTCTGCGAACGTCGCTTGGACCGCAGATTGAGGTGATTAGAGCGGCGACTAAGATGATCGAGCGGGAGATAAATTCTGTAAACGATAACCCTTTGATCGATGTTTCACGGAACAAAGCTATTCACGGCGGGAATTTCCAAGGGACACCGATTGGTGTCGCCATGGATAACACTCGTCTAGCGCTCGCTTCAATCGGGAAGCTAATGTTTGCGCAGTTCACTGAACTCGTCAATGATTTCTACAACAATGGTTTGCCTTCTAATTTATCTGGCGGGAGAAACCCAAGTCTTGACTACGGATTAAAAGGTGCAGAAATCGCCATGGCTTCGTATTGCTCTGAGCTTCAGTTCTTAGCTAATCCTGTGACGAATCATGTCGAAAGCGCTTCCCAACATAATCAAGATGTGAATTCCCTTGGGCTGATCTCGAGCCGCAAGACCGAGGAAGCTGTAGCTATCCTCAAGCTCATGTCAACGACTTACTTGGTAGCTTTGTGTCAAGCCGTTGATCTGAGACATCTTGAAGAAAATCTCAAGAAAGCGGTAAAGGCGGTTGTGAGCCAGACCGCAAAACGGGTGCTAATAATCGAACCATTTAACATCGTTCGAGTTGTCGACCGCGAATATGTCTTCTCATATGTTGATGACCCAAGTAGCCTCGCTAACCCTCTAATGCAAAAGCTCAGACACTTCCTTGTCGACCACGCGTTAGCTGAACCGGAACACGAGACCGGTTCAGTTTGGCCTCTGTTATCTTCTTGTGATGTTAGATCAAAGTTTGATCTCCCCCTTTGTCTTAATTTCTACAATCTTATCTTCATATATCCTTATTTAATTTTTCCTTCTCAACTTTTTTTATTAAGAATCGACTTGGCGATGGTGACACGAAAACCCAATGAGTGGGAGTCGACGGTATCACTCATCTAGGAAAGATTAGTCGGATGGTAAAAAATCCAGATTACCCATTGTTATAAAAAAAAAAAAAATCTTCAAATTTAGTTTCAAAACCATGATTTTTTAGTTTTGATTCAGTCTTTTTATTTTATAACAAGTTGTACAAAATTTAGAGTAATATATCCAATATATATTTATATTTTCCTTATAAAAATTTAATTTTTTTGACGAATTCAGATATGGATATCTGCGTATATACTGATTTCAAAAATCTGGGAAATTGTATCTCGGATCCAACAGTTTCAGATCTCATGAGATTTAAGATATCCTATTAGTTTTTTTTTTCTAAGAGAAATCGTTGGATTAGTGTTAAAAAAAAGAAAAGGATAGAGCCATTCCCTCCCTGGTCCAGTGATCCGTAAGAGTCAGTCCGGTCCAAGAACCGCACCGCTGGTTTATGTTATTTGACACCGCGCGCACAATCATACAAGTCTGGTTATCCTACGCTAACATGCGCCTACGGCAAACGTTAAAATAAATTAGGAAATTTCAAGATTTAACATCAAAACACACTTTCTCTCTCTTCTTCTTCTTCTTCTCCGTCTCTCCGTCGTTGCGCAACCGCACAGTTCATACCGTTTCAATTTTCCTCTCTCTTTTTTTCTTATGGATTTTCCGATGCTGCTGATTGTGTCAGTACCTACAATTTCATTGTGTTGATTTAGTCTCAATCGGAGGAAGCCAAGGAGATATATCTTTTAATCAGTATCGGAATTTCGAATCTAGGGTTTTAGATTGCTGGGTTTCACTAGGTTGCTGTTCTTGGTCTTGTGCATGTTGGAGTAAATCTGATTTTTGTGTTTGAATAGTATATCGTACGGAGTTCGCATTGGGATGGGTAATGTTGAAATTCCCCAGTGGCTAAAAGCCTTGCCATTGGCTCCTGTCTTTAGACCTACAGATACCGAATTTGCAGATCCTATTGCGTACATATCGAAAATCGAGAAAGAGGCCAGTGCTTTTGGGATCTGCAAGATCATTCCTCCTTTACCAAAGCCATCGAAAAAGTATGTTTTCTATAACTTGAACAAGTCTCTTTTGAAGTGTCCTGAATTGGCTTCGGATGTAGACATTTCGAAAGTGTGTCAGGAGAATAGAGCTGTATTTACAACTAGACATCAAGAGTTAGGTCAGACTTTAAAAAGAAAGAAAGGAGGAGAGGGCAGTAAGAGCAATTCTCAAAGGAGTGGTGTTAAGCAGGTGTGGCAAAGTGGAGGAGTATATACATTGGAGCAGTTTGAATCTAAGTCAAAAGCTTTCTACAAAAGCCAGTTAGGAACGGTAAAAGAAGTGTCACCGGTTGTGGTTGAGGCATTGTTCTGGAAAGCAGCTTTAGAAAAGCCTATATATATAGAGTATGCAAATGATGTGCCTGGCTCGGCTTTTGGTGAGCCAGAGGGTCATTTCAGGCATTTCCGGCAGAGAAAGAGGAGGGGGAGAGGATCTTATCAGAGGAAGGCAGAGATCAATGAGGACAGCAGAGTCGAAAACTGGACGGACAGAAATTATAGTCAAGAACCATCCTGTAAGAACGGTGAGAAAACATTTCTTGAGGTAGCAAAGGCCTCTCATGCTTCTCCAAGTTTATTATCTCAGGATCTGTCGAAGCAGAAGAACATGGATATTGTTGATGATATGGAAGGTACTGCAGGCTGGAAGCTCTCCAACAGTTCATGGAACCTTCAGACGATTGCACGTTCACCTGGTTCCGTTACACGCTTTATGCCAGATGACATCCCTGGGGTTACATCTCCCATGGTTTATATCGGTATGTTGTTCAGCTGGTTTGCCTGGCACGTTGAGGACCATGAGCTTCACAGTATGAATTATCTTCACACTGGCTCCCCAAAGACTTGGTACGCTGTCCCTGGTGATTATGCGCTTGACTTTGAAGAGGTTATCCGCAAAAATTCTTATGGCAGAAACACTGATCAACTGGGTACGTTCTTTTTGAAAAGTACTGCTAAAGGTGATATACAGTTTCTGTATTTATAGAGATGTGGTCTAATACATATGAGATGTGGTCTAAGATTTCCTGGAATGATTACCGCATCAAATTATTCTTTAATAGCACCAGTGTTTTACTTTGCAAGTGTAAATGTGGCTATCATTGACTATGGTACGATGAGAATTTATACTATTGGAAAAATGCCATGGGTTTTATTGCTTTAACGTTATGATAGATATGAGACATTGCAACACTTCTTATGAAAGGCATTGTCCTTCTGTTTCTCATTGATTATTTTCTATTTTTTGTCACTCTCAGCTGCTCTCACCCAACTAGGCGAAAAGACAACTCTTGTATCACCTGAGATGATAGTTGCATCTGACATTCCCTGCTGCAGGTAGGCCTTTTATTTTATTTGACCTTTCACTTCTGTTATGTGGAGATGTGAGGCCAGTATGTGTTTACTTTCAACTACTTCCATGCTCTGCAATATCTGTGTTCATCTATGTTTGTTTTCCTACGTAGGTTGGTACAAAATCCTGGTGAATTTGTTGTGACTTTTCCGAGGTCTTATCATGTAGGATTCAGCCACGGTAAAATGTTTTTTTTTTAAAACATTCTTTCAAGTCTTAGTGATTGCAGTCTGTTCGTACTCTTCAAAGTGCTTGAGAAAATGTGAAAATTGAATAAAGCTTTGGAGAAAAAGGGTGTTTATAGACATAGCATGAGGTTAGGATTGATCTTCTAATCAGGAGAATGAAGAACCATATTTCTATTAAGTAGTTATACCAGTCGCATAGTAAGAGTGGATAGTTTGGCTTAGATTAGGAATACAAAATGCTATTTTTTCCAGAATCCTTAACTAAGCAGATTTAATCTACGTTTTCAAGGTTTTAACTGTGGGGAAGCCGCAAATTTTGGAACTCCACAGTGGCTCAATGTAGCTAAGGAAGCTGCTGTGCGTCGGGCAGCCATGAATTATCTCCCCATGCTGTCCCATCAGCAGCTGCTATATCTCTTGACCATGTCCTTTGTTTCAAGGCAAATATCCATGGTCTCTTTGTACACAGAACCCTTTAAGTTCTGCTGGTCCATGTCTATTCTCATATTCTTGTAAATATTAAATTTTCCAGAGTGCCACGATCATTGCTACCAGGTGGTCGTAGCTCCCGACTGAGAGATCGACAGAGAGAAGAAAGGGAGTTCCTTGTGAAAAAAGCTTTTGTAGAAGATATATTGAACGAAAACAAGAATTTATCTGTTCTTCGAGAACCGGGCTTTCGTTTGGTGATGTGGGACCCTGATTTACTTTCACGTCATAGTGCACTGGCTCTTGCAGCTGCTGGGGGTCCTGCTGCTTCTGTTGTATCATCTCCAGCAAAGGCAAAAAATGAACTTGAGGATGGTCATTCTGGAATGCAGAATAAAGAGAAGACTACTCTTTTAGAGGAATTGAGTTTGTTCATGGAGAAGCTGAATGATGTATATTACAACGATGATGATGGTCTGCTTAATGATTTCCAAGTTGATTCTGGAACCTTGGCATGTGTGGCGTGTGGCGTTCTCGGCTTCCCCTTTATGTCTGTGGTACAGCCTTCTAAAAATGCATTACAAGATCTGTCTGAGAGACAAGAAGAGATAGGTAACAGACCCTCATTTTTTAATCTAAACAATGAACTGCAGTATCTATTTAGCCATTTGAAGCTTGTTAATTGTGCTTCTATTAATTCTACAGATGCTCAGGAAATTCTGGCACCGTCATCAGAAACCTCTGGCTGTGAATGGAACACATCCTCGAGATATATTAGACCTCGCATTTTCTGCCTCGAACACACTATCGAACTTCAGAGAATGTTGCAATCAAGAGGTGGACTGAAGTTCCTTGTGATTTGCCATAAAGGTAAGTATGCATCATTTGCTATTAAATTTCACTTCAAAGTGATGTACAGGAGATCATTTTCAGTTTTACACCCACCTGGAAAACAAATTTATGTAATATTCCGTTGATTGTTGATCATTCTGCTGTAACCTTTTTGAAACTGTTGCAGACTTTCAAAAATTCAAGGCACATGCGGCTATAGTGGCAGAGGAGGTCAAAGTCCCTTTCAGCTATGATGATGTCCTGTTAGAGAGTGCATCTAAAGAAGAGTTGAGTCTAATTGATCTTGCGATTGAAGATGAAGAAAACAACGAACATGGGGTAGACTGGACCTCAAAACTTGGCATAAATTTACGGTACTGTGTTAAAGTGAGGAAAAATTCCCCTACTAAGAAAATTCAGCATGCACTGTCACTAGGTGGCTTGTTCTCCGACACAAGCCACATGCATATGTCAACTATCAAATGGCTGCAGAGAAAATCACGCTCAAAAGCTAAACCCAGTTGTACCTCAAGTTTCACATCTCGTGAACATCTTGAAGTAAAAGTAGACGGAAAATTAGGGGAGAAATTGGATCCTCAAGTCGGAAGAAAGGAAGAAAGGATCATCCAGTACTCGAGAAAGAAAAAGTTGAATCCCAAGCCTTCTGGAGATCAAGGCCAGGAACTAGCTACCGCACCTAAATCAGAAGATTTTGATAATACGTGCCGTAAAATTGCCAATAGGTCACATCTGGATAGTGCAATTCATTCTGAGATGAGCAATGAGATTGAAGATTCTGAAAGGGCCATTGACAGGAATGGGGTAGCCTTTTGTGAAAATCCTCGTAGCTCATCTTTCACTGGGCCACACAGACAAGAACATCCCGAGATCACTGTCAAGTTTGGTTCGGCTTTAGATAGGAATATCACAAATAGTTCTAGTATGGTGAATGGAGACTCTGCTGACCTAACTTCCGTAACCAGAGAGCACCAAGGACACTCTATGACCAGCAATAATAATGGCTCCAACTCAAGTAGTCATGTTGTCGTAAGTCAGACCATGCTTGCTTCTACTGGCGATAATCATGATGGCCCAATAAAGTTGCCTGGTGAGTATGTCTGCAGTTATGTGTCTGTACGTGATGTTGATGAAGCGGTTGAAATGAGCAACCAAGAGTTTGAAGAACCTAGGTCTACTGTCACTAACATTGAGGAGGAACAGCAATCACAGATGGTGCAACCAGTCAAAGGAGAGGCTGTACCTGGTGATCACACACAGGTGGAGGGAGAGGAAACTATGTGTACCAGAGAAAACTTGTGCTCTGAAGATATTAGGCACACTGAGCAGCAGCAAGAGCAAACACATTCTTCAGCTCAACTGGGTTTAGAAGTTGCTGAAACTAACATTGCCAGTGAGAACATAGTTGTGGACATGATTCATGATGAAGAACCTCTGGCAAGTAGGGATATACTAAGTTCAAGCAACGGTGATCAAGCTTCTTCAAATGGCTTGCAAGCTCTAGATAATGAACCTAGCATGGAGAGCGAAGTTGCAAGCTCAGAAAACACCGAGGTTATCGAGGCGCCCAATTCTAATATGGGAGAAGCAAAGAAGAAGCGGAAAATGGAATCAGTGTCTGAGACAAATGATAATCCAGAGAGTAGCATTGGTTTCATAAGGAGTCCTTGTGAAGGGTTGAGGGCAAGGGGTAGGAGGAAAATGACATGTGAAACTTCATCCAGTCTCGCTGAAATGAGCGATGAAGAGAAGAAACCCACTGCGAAAAGGCTCAAGAAAACTCCAAAGACTCGCTCGGGGAGTCATCAACGAGAAGTCTCCACGACAACTCACCACAACCGTTGTTACCTAGAGGGATGCAAGATGACTTTCAAGAGTAAAGCAGACTTACAAGCTCACAAGAGAAACCGCTGCACACACGAAGGGTGTGGAAAGAAACTAAGGGCTCACAAATATCTGGTGCTTCATCAACGCGTTCATAACGATGAAAGACCTTTTGCGTGCCCTTGGAAAGGATGTTCCATGACTTTCAAATGGCAATGGGCGAGGACCGAGCATTTGCGTCTGCACACGGGAGAACGACCATACAAATGCAAGGTCGATGGATGTGGATTGTCGTTTAGGTTTGTGTCGGATTATAGCCGCCACAGACGGAAAAACGGGCATTATGTGACATAGAAATCCGGCATTGAGGGAGAAAGGTGAAAGGCCTCTCTGTGGATTTGTTGTGGGTTGATGTAAAATCTAATTTCTGGTTGGTTTTTTTTTACTATTTTAGTTGATTGTCTAGTGTTTTAGACAGTTGTTATCTCTCTTTCTTTTGTAGATGCGACTTCTTTCCACTTTTGAGAAGGCCTCACACTCTTGTTTGCTATGTTGTTTAATTAGTAACCATTGGCTTTTAAAATGTTAATATGAATGAATGATTCATCCATTTAAACTCTCAAGTCTTATTGTGTTTTTTCTATGGAGCCTAAACAAAATTATAAATCTAATTCTCGTTTTAAGTAAGTCTGAGGCGTGGACACAATTCTCCCAGTTAACAAATTATGTCTTTTTAACGGTTCTGTATTTTACTTAATCGTACACACCAAATTTAACGTTCTTGTTTGGGTAAGCCGTAAGCGAGAAGTATGATGATTTATGTGCCATTTGGATTTGACGAACACGTGTATGAGCTTGGGAATCTATGTCAGATGTTTATTACGTACACGTGAGTTTCATCATTATCCCAATTAAACACAAAAGGGTTCGTTTATCTAACGAAATCGATTACGTATCTTAAAAATCACAATAGAATACTAGTAACAAAAACAATATTCATCCTGCTTTTGTAAAGCAAATATTGTGGAAACAAAACAAGAAAAACAGGACTAACATAATTTGGAAAAGATGAGTTTAGCCTGTTAAGATGTGAGAAATTTATAACATAGTATATAATTAAGTATTAATGAAAGCATTCTCTGTTAAACCACCTCGTACCTCAGCATGATAGCGACTACTAATAAGTAGTAACCCCATCCACGATTAACAACAAAAGAAAGTTATTTAACTAATAGTACCAAATAAAAATAATCCTTTCACTTATACTTTCCTTATTTTTTTTTCAGTTTATATAAGTAATTTGTGTATTTTTTTATAATATTAATCAATGTATAGAAAACATTAAAATGACATTTATGATGAATTAAGAGAGTGTAAAATTTGTGTCTTTCCAGATTTCTCGAAGTGACGATAAAACATAATTTTAACCTTTGCGAAAATGTTATCAAAGAAAAACAAAATACATGGAAATTACGTGATTTAACGATTATTATTTTCTGAAAATATTTGAGAAGGATAAAAATTTAATCGTCAAGAAAAGCAAAGACACGTGGACAAATCGTGGCGGGTTATTGGGAAATAGCGGGGTTTTAGGATTGTGCTTTAACAACCGCCTTCCGATAACCCAACGACGGTGTGAAACGGCGTTAAATAATATCTCTGCCGGCTTTGCGATCGCTCTTTCGTTTTTCAACGGCTGCGATTTTCTTTCTCTCTGACCAAACCCATCTTCCAACGTTTTCTTCTTTCTCTCTCTCTCTCTCTCTCTGCTTTTTCGTTCTCAAAATTTTCCATCCAAGTTTTCGGCCATCTCCAGGTTCCCGAGGTTAGTGGGTTTTCCAAATTCGTCACCTTTTTTCTTTCTCTCTCTTTTCATATTTTGAATTCGTTTTAAGAATTGGAAATTATGTTGTTGGGATTTTGGTGAAATTTGGTTATGGGTTGGTCTCCTGATGATTGATTTGGCCGGCAAAACTATTTGAACCGAAAAAGCTTGTGGGTATTTTAGATTGGATGTCTCACGAATTTAAGCTTTATCTATTAAGATTGCAATAAATTTCGTTTCTTGTTTGGAAGAGCAATGATCTGTTGCTTTATGATTTTCACTCCAAATGCGGGTTTTTCTCTCTTTTTCTTCGGATTTAACCACAAGTTAGATAAATCATACATCATATCTTCGTTGGTAATTTTGGTGTAATGTTTGAGGTAATGATCATGCGTTCCTCGTTTCCCGTCTTTTGCAGCAAACCCAATACTTCACGCAAGAGCGACCCAAAACTGCTAAGTTTTGGTTGTTTGTGTTTATAAAGTTTGACAATTTCCCGTTTGAATTAATGGGGTATGAGCCTGATCCAGATGCTCTTCGGTGGGGTCTTCATGATCTGGAGGTCTGTACACTTACAAATGCTGGTTCTTGCTCTAGCGTAACGCGGTATGAGACAGATGCTGTTACTCAAGGCCATGTTAGAGAAGGTTACAACCAGCCTTTGACTGGTTATGTAGACAATGATGCGGTAATCGCTCAGTTTTATCAAGACGAGTTGTCTAGAGTTGATCAAGCTGAAGCATCGGGACTCAATAATCCTAGTCGAACTTCAGTTGTTGCACAAGAATGGCCTAACAACCCTCATCAAGGTGGATTTTCAAAATTTCCGACTTCTATATAATCACTATTTATCCATCATTTGGAACCAGATTTTTAATTTTTGGGTTCCTTATTATCTGCAGGGCAGGAAAATGAAGGGGAAGCCATTGATATATCCCGGGAAAGTGATAATCTTCATAAACATAACGGTGACATGGAAGATAAGAATGTTGCAAGTATAGGAAATCAAGGAGAGCAAAGTTCCCCAGGTCGGGATGATGAGTCACTTTGTTCTGTAGAAATAGAAGAAGAGTCTTGGTCGTTGGATTCTGAGGTTGGGAAGCGACTGAACCAAATGATACCTGTTGCTGTAAGTACATCGTCTTTGTGATGGTTTTAGATCAACTCATCAGAAGCATATGTAAGTTTAAAAACCTTGATTTTGCATGGCGTGTTGCAGCATGTACCGAAAATCAATGGAGAATTACCGTCAGAGGATGAACAGATTTCTGATCATGAACGGCTATTTCAGAGGTATGTTATGGATATGATGTCAAATACAAGCTATAGAACAGTTTCTTGTTACCATTTCTCTGGTTCTGGGTTTGTTTTAACCTGTTAGAACTTAGAAATGCACTCGGATCTCCAACAATCTGAGCTGGTCTAGATGATCATTATTGTCTTGATTACTTCTGATAGCTGAGATTTTTTTGGTTCCAAATTTTATCAGGTTTCTTGCTAGTTAGTGCTAAGAGTTTATAAGAACATCATTACATTATAGAGCGCTCAACCATTATTGTAACTTTGGCAATTAATATTTAGGTCTGTAGATTTATTTGACCGGATAGTGAGAAATCTCTTCTTCTGTATGGTAAATATACACTACAGATTACAGCTTTATGGCTTGGTGGAGAACAAGATTCAAGGAGATGGAAACTGCCAGGTTTATTTTTTCTTCCTTTCGTTTCTAATTATGGTTTTGCAGATGAAATTTCTAGCAGTGTATCACTGGTTTCATATCTTTTCTCAGTTTCGGTCACTATCAGACCAGCTTTACCGCTCTCCAGAGCACCATAATTTTGTCAGGGAACAAGTTGTTAATCAGGTTGAGATATAGTACCAAGAAAAGAATCTAATTCCCTCCATTTCAGTTTGATATATACTTGACGATTTAACATTCTCATATATTGTTTCAGCTTGCGTACAATCGAGAGATGTATGAAGGTTATGTTCCAATGGCATACACCGACTATCTTAAAACAATGAAACGGTCTGAAACTCATTTCTTTCAATCCTTCCACTGGATTTTGTTGCTCTAGCGTATTTTTAACCGTGAATATTGGGAACATAGGAATGGAGAATGGGGTGATCATGTTACTCTTCAGGCTGCTGCGGATTGGGTACTTACACAACCTAAGCTGTTCGTAGTTGTATAATGTTTGCTTGTAAGAAGAAAGAATCTTTAGGGACTTGACATATGAATGAGATTTTCGCTTTTTTGTTTTGCTGTTAATGCAGTTTGGTGTTCGGATGTTTGTGATAACTTCATTCAAAGATACATGTTACATCGAGATCTTGCCTCATTTGCAGAAGTCTAATCGCCGTAAGTTGCCTACAACTACATATATTCTCCTTTCTTGTAACCCAAAACCTCAGGGTTCTATTCTATATACAATTAAAATGTCTTCTTTTTTTTTTCTTTTGATTCATGTGTTGGGTTTTGAATCAGTTATATGTTTAAGCTTCTGGGCTGAGGTTCATTACAATTCAATCTATCCTGAAGGAGGTATGTGACATTTCGTATATGATATAATCAAACATGGATTATGTTGAGATTCAAATGTTGGATAAAAGTAGCTGATTTATTGAGTTTTATCATGTCTATGTTCTTGGAACTTTTGTGTAGAGCTGCCGATACCGGAGGGGAAGATGAAGAAAAAATATTGGGTTTTCTGAGCTCTGTTTCTTCTGATGAAAGCATAAAGTTGATGAAGTCTGAATATCTTTTTTTTTTATTATTCTTTTTACTAACTTAGAATGTTTAGTTGTAGAGAGCAATATGCTCTTGTACTGAACATATCATTAACCACAGTAGTGTGCACATTTTGTTTTTGATAAAAGTCGTATTAATCTTATAAATAAAGCTCTTACATTATATTTGTGGAAAATAAAGCGATAAAGGAATGTCACAGTTGTTATGCTCACCAAAACCCTCAGTAGGTTTGATATTGCTGTATGTTTCGGAATCTGTTTAAATATGGAGAAATTAAAACATTTTACAAAATTACTAATCTACAGTTTTCTTCAAAACCAGCTTACAGAAACGTGATAAAAAAAAAAACCAGTTCTTGGATCAACAAGAAAAAAGTCACAGATGAGGGGCCTAAAAACTAAGAAGAATCAGAGGAGAACAGAGCCAGAGTCTTGAGACAGTTAATTTCAACTGATGAAATCGTTCTCTATCATCTCTCGGACTTCGTTAACCACGAAATGCGCTTTGTGGCCACCGATAACTTCAGCTTGTTTCTGGTTCTCTCTCCATAGCTGCAGAGAGAAAAAGACACAGAATCAGTGATTGTTTCCAAGATCTGAATTATAAATAAACTTTCTTGAAGATATGGAAATGGATAAATTTTACCTGTATTGTTGGCATTTTCTGGTGTTCCAAACATATATTTTTAAGGTAGTTGTTAGATCAACAATAAAGACTTCCGAAAAGAGTTGGATTCATAGTACAATAGAGGCTTACCGTAACACCTGCACGAGAAACAAGTCGATATGGCACGGAGTTGACATCGACATGATAAAACCGCAGTCTGGAAGAAACAATTTCAATCAGAAAACCACAAGTTAGGTATAAAATGAATCCAAACTATCACAAGCCCATTGCCTTGAACATGAACTCAAAACCTTTGATAGAATTCAGCAGCGAGCTTTTCGAGTTTGGGTTTTAAGTAAATACATTTCCTGCACCAAGCTGCCATCCTACAAAATCCATGTAGCTAATCTTCACCAACCAGAAACACACACAAAATCAACACATAAGAGCAAATGACTTGAGAGGTTTCTCAAGATAACGAAATCAGAAAACCAAAGACAAGTTGGAGAATGAAGAACAAGACTATGATGAACATTCTCACAAACGCTTTCTTCCCATGAAACGTGGAAAGGATCTTGATTCTTGTTGCCACTAGATCGAAAAACCATATCTTTGTAGATTTGACGATTAACCGAAAACCAGGGCCGTGACCTAGAAACTCACCAGACAATCACAACTGAATCACCGAGCTTCTGAGCTTCCTCCATCACCTGATCGAAGTCGCTCTCGCTACAGATCGGCCCGAGCTCAACCGAGACCGGCGAGTCATCGAGCTCTTGCAAGCAACCGTCCTGCTTCCGGGCATCCACTGCTCGGATTCTCTCCGTTACCAGGCTGATCTTCTCGGGAAAACAAAGAAAATTGAATTTCCTCGGTTGAGAGAAAGAGCTCGAGATTTGACGAGGGACCAAAAGTGAGATCTTTGGGTTTAAAGATCGCAGAGACGATGACAATTTTACAATCTCTGACATTCTCTAATTTCTCTTTCACTGAAAGTCTCTCAACAAAAGATCCAGGCCTAAGAGGTATGTAATAAATTACGCAATTCAATGGTCAAAATTTACCAAAAAAAAAAAAAGCAACTCTTTTACGAAAACTGGAAAGGGAGATTTTGTTTAATAATCTAAAAACAACTTATAATTTGAAAAGTAACCCATATTTTCGAAAATTTGAAAACTAACCTTTTTATTAACTAACAAACATGTAATATCTTTATAAATTTGAAATTACAATAGATATTCAATATAGCTAATGATGAAAGAAGTGTCCAGCTAGTCATCTTTAGCATGATTTAGAGATTAGTATGTTAATATTGTGATCAATAAAGATTTTTTTTCTTATTAATTCATGTATCATTGTCTTGTTACTTTCAACAATCATGTGATTCAAGTCATTTACATTAATGCAATAAGAGTTTTTCTTGGATGGCTTAAACGTTCATTTTTGTATAACAGTGCTTGTTTGTTGGCTTTTAAAAGCTTATACTGTTTTCAACTATGTTGTGAGAAATATTACATTAGTTTGAGAGTTCAACAAATTTAAACTATTTATTAGGTTGTTGAAATTAGAAAATATGGCAAGGTAAAGTATGAGCTAGATAAGAACAATGATTTCTTCGCTTAACACAATTTTTTAGATAAAAGGCGAAATCCATTGTTTCTTCGACGCCATTAAAAATTCGATATAATTTTATTCTAGTGCTACACTAGATTTATTCAACAATTATTTACGGTAAACATTATTTATGATATTTTGGTCATTTGTAATTTAAAAAGGTTAGTTTTCAAAATTTTGAAAACATGAGTTCTTTTTCAAAATACATTAAATTTTGGAAATATTGTTACAAATTTCCTCTATTAAAACCCCCACATTTTAATGGAAATATCAGACTAACGCCTCTACTTTTATATGAAACAATCAAACCCACCTTTCTGATGACCTTCAATTAAAAAATGATACCTAAAGCTTACAAAATTGTCACATTATAATTCTTTAATCCATAAGGCAATGATAGATAATTGTAGGCCTCAATGATCGATTACTCGGCGAAAGAGCTTGCGTCAAAGCAGCCTCGGCGAGTTCTATTTACGTATGTGCATGGTTCGTGCAGAAGGTAGATGTGGTCGGTCCCGGAGATTAACCGTTACTCTAACGCCGGAGCATGAAAATGTACAAAATTTCAAGCGGGTGAGGGAATTTCCGCCTTTCCACAGCAAATTGCTGAGCGGTGGAGAGGTGGAGATCCCCTCACCTGCCGCAACTTCACATTTCCATGCTCCGGCGAAAGAGTGATGGTTAGTCTATGGGACCGACCTCATCTTCCTAGTACCGGAACCATCAACATAGCTAAAGAGAACACGGCCGGTCTGTTTTGAAGCGAATTCCTTAGAGGAGTAGTCAATCATCGAAGCACATCCTTTGGAGACAAGCTTGAGCTGAAAAACTTTCTCTAATGGCAACCTTTCCCGAATCATCACTATCATGTTGTGGGGAAGGACCCTAGCCATTTTCTTTGCTTGAATCGCTGTTACAACAGTAGTTTGAGAAATTTTGTATTTTTCTGTTGCTGTTGTTTTTTCTTTTCTGTTTTTTTTGCTCTGATTAAAGCAATAAGTTCGTGAGAAAGAAAAAAACAAAAAAAAATTAATGACCGTTCTAGATTTCTGTTGCTCGACCGATTTCTGCCATTTGTCTTTTTTTCTCTAATCTCCATCGTTGGTTTTTTATTTAGTTACTAATTTACCGAAAAGAAATTATTATACATTTTTTTTGCTCACGTCTTCCATTGAAAAGTTAGAGAGAACGCCCAGTATTATATTATCAGAATAAAAACGCAAAACCGTACGTAATTTATAAAAGACCTTTTTTTAAGGTAAATGATAAACATGTTTTCATTAATAGTAATGCCTAGACTTTTTCAACAAAAAAATAGTCACGCTTACTACTAGATAATATGATCACCAGCAGATCTTTCCGATTTTATAAAAATAGTATTGACTATGTTAAATCATTCATTCCCAATTTCCCATGGTTAGTAGTAATTTTCTTTTTCTTTCTTTTTCATGTTTGCAATTAAGCTCCCATGCAGAAGTCGAAACATAAAATGAAATATATATTTTTTTCTCTAAATAAAATGAAATATATTGGTATAGTTGATTTTTAGAATTATTTTTATAAAATGGAAATAATAGTCATTGAAATATAAATACACGTAAATTTATCAAAACACTGATAAAATGAAGATGATATTAGTCTAAACTAATTTATAAAATGTATTTTCGGTTAAATTTGAATATTCGAATCTCATGTTTGTTGTATCTACAAACTTGTATTTTAAGTCATCGACTGCTAGGATTCTCTCCGTTAGTCCGTTACCACGCTGATCTTCTCGGGAAACAAAAGAAAATTGAATTTTCTCGGTTGAGAGAAAGAGCTCGAGATTTGACGAGGAACCAAAAGTGAGAGATCTTTGGGTTTAAAGATCGCAGAGACGATGACAATTTTTTTTTTTTTTTGGGTGTAAATGTTAAGATACGATGACAATTTTACAATCTCTGACATTCTCTTTCACTGAAAGTCTCTCAACAAAAGAAGGGGTATGTAATCAATTAAACGCAACTCAATGGTCAAAATTTACCAAAGAAAAAAAAAAGGCAATTCTTTTACGAAAACTGGAAAAGCCCCACACTTTAATGGAAATATCAGATTAAAGCCTCTACTTTTATATGAAACAATCAAACCCAGCATTCTGATGACCTTCAAGGCTTTAATTAAAAAACCATACCTTTTTTATTAACATAAAAAAACCATACCTTGAGCTTACAAAACTATCACATTATAATTCCTTAATCCAGAACGCAAGGATAGATAATATATCAACCTTGTTTAGCTTTGTTTCTATTCTATTTTCTCGGGCAAAATCTGATAGACATGAACGGTGTTCCATATTTTTCCTTCTGAGTTTTCAAGACATGTACAAGTGTATATGATTGAATCGGTGGGCTGATCCTACCCATATCCATGCTGAATCTGTAGCCGGTGATCGATGACTTAACTTTATTAGCTATCTCTCTCTGCAGAGAAGCTAATACCATCTTCAGTATTCCTAGTAAATGTGGGGCAAAGCCATTTGATCATGTTAGGGCCTAACACCTGTGGAAAGCATGAAACTTTTTATGGTCAAGATCTTGATCAGAAATGCAAAACTTGGATTTTCAAAGACACAACAAAGATGAAATGACTCAAGAATTCACATTGTCAACGACACAAAAGATAGAGAGATCAATGTAAAGAAAAAAATACCGAGGTGATGTTTTTGTAAACGCCAACATCGAATTGATGCCTATAACTTTGTCCCGATTTTCTAGCTAACCACAAGGCCCGCTTTGAATCATAATGCTACAGAGAAAATTTGCCCATTTTGGCAGTGTCAATTAATTTGCAGAAAGCGTTTACACGTGTGTCTTGAAGACTGTAGGCAAGAAAATCAGAATGCATACCTCAATGGTGGTCATATTGTGTGCGATGAGGTAGATATGCCAACAAAGGAGAGTCCCAAGTGTTAAGCTTAGTCCAATCATGAAAATCCCACAAGAAACCTAAACATTACAAAGTAACATGTTTTTGAGAAAACAAGTTCATTTCTTTACCGACGAATTCCTCATCTCTATTTTTCAAAAAAAAGGATGTGATTCCGTGATAAAATCTGCTTGAAGCTATATACAACTACAAGTAACATGTTTTTGATAAGTGCAGCCTTATTTTGAGATAAAGAATATTTGCTTTAATGCTAAAAGACGAAGAAGCTAGAGAAGATTTGCTGATATATTAAACTTACCATGAACGTTTTTAGTGGAATATTTCCCTCGTAGGAATTCCCGTTCTTGAAAACGCAGCAAACCATCATTACCTAAAATAACATTCATACACATAAGAGGAGAGTCTCACCAAAAAAAAAAAAAGAGAGAACAAGAATTGGGATTCACGTACTGTGGAGTAGATGCAAGCCACAGTTGCATAAAACACAAGAACGAAGAAAGCCTTATAGTTTGCATAGCCAACACAGTTATTTATCCAAAGGCAATGGTGGTCCTGTAGTATATGTACATAAGAAAAGAAAAAACGTTTTAAGAAGGAAAAAAATGTCGATTTGACTTAATCAAAAATGTTAAAATTTACCTACCATCTTCAAGACGCATCTTCTGCAAACTCGGCAATGGTGAGTCCGAAGAGGCTTATATGCAAAGCACTTATCACATTTCCTTGTTTCTGTAGCCTAATCAGAAAAATCAAATCAGAAAAATATGATTCTACGCCCACTTGCAATCTCAAATTATCCAAGATAAGGCAGATTCAAAATTCGTGGATTTAAAAATTTAAGCAGCTACTTTATTTCGAACAGCATGATTTAAGCCATTCTTCATAAGCTTAAAACCTTTATTTTTAACACAAAAGAGAAAAAGCCATTGAATTTCATCTATTGCTTCAGCATTCAAGGCAAAAAAAAATCAACTTGGCCAAGTAACATATAAGAATCTGTTCCCCAACTCAATCAGTGAAATTCAAAGAACTAGCAAAGAAAGCCTAGAGATTTAGGGATTCATCACTGCTACTTGTTGAAAAGAGCAACAAAACATAAAGACTCTTGTCTTATCGTATTTTGAAACCTCAACCAAAAAACAGTCATTACAGAATAACTTCAATAAAATAAAATAAAAACCTAAGAAATCCCCAAATGCATCAAAAGTCAGAGGAAAACAGGGAGCTTACGTTACTATGGGACCAGCTAGAATCCTCAACATCCGGAGCATAAGATGCCGGGACACGACCTGGATCTATAAGAACGCAAATGGAGAGGGAAAAGAGACAGAGAGACGCCAAGAAGCTGAAGACGAAGGCGTTTAATTTCCCAGCTGAGCTTTGTAAACCAACCCAGTCATCGATGAAAACGAAGAGTGTGATATAGTACACGAAACCCATCACCAGAATCACCGAAAGGACCGGGATCGACAAGAATCTCCGGCAACTCATCGCCAGATCTCTCCGGGCTCGCGAACTCACGACCGGTTTATTTTCTCGCCCGCCCAAATTTGATGGGAACCGGATCGAAATTCCCCAAAATGAAAAGGAAAAAATAAAGATTAGTCTCAGTCAAATTTGAAATAAATAAACACGTGGCAATATATTATTCGCAGCCATTCAACCGCGTCTAAACATAATTTGTTATTTGAAGAGGCTCATCAGAAATAATTTAGTAGTTTCGTAAATGGGCTTCACTCTTAGTTATTGGGCTTACGGTAAGCTTAATATGGTCATCGTTTTCAGCTCTGCTTAATATGGTCATCAACTATTTGAAAACATGAGAAAGAAATTTAATTTACTGTTTAAAAGATCTAATATAATAGACTTATTTTATTAAAAAAAAATTATTGAAATTTTTTTATCATAGATATGTTATGAGTTTTGAGCAGATGTATTATGACTTATTTTCTTTTAAATAATGATTTATTAGTCAAAAAATTATACAAAATGTCTGGAGTTTAAAAAAAAAAATCAAATTAAAAGCTATCAAAGTTAAATATATTTAGCTAAATTTTAAATATATATATATATATATGAAATGTTTATTCGTATGGCTTTCAAAAACAAAAATCGACTTCCAGTGTAGAAATAACTAAATTATAACCCTTTAGGCTTTTTCATATATATTGGGTATTTCTCACAACCATTTAGATTACACTTATGGCATCCACCGTAAGTTGGTACGTCGATATTGATGTTATTTTCTGTGGATTTGATTGTAATAACGTAATCAATCGTTGATTAGGGAATAAAGTAACTCTAACACGGGCTTCTTTTTGGTTTTCCAGAGTCAAATGAGTTACTTGTAAAATAGTCACAATCAATTAATACGTCATAAAATTTCAAAATAGTATATACATTGTATATATGACATATATAGTACAATAACTTAGATGAAGATTGTACTATGAATCCATAGCTACCATAAGTTCTATGTCCACCATGTGATTTGTGTCCCTTACATTTATTGGCACAACATGCTTCTACGTGTCTTATTCTGTTTCACTTTCGTCAATTTGCCACAGTAAATTTTTTTATTTAATCATCCAATTATTAAAATGTTTAATCGAAAAAAGTTAACACAATTGAATAGTCAGTTATGCAATTCGTATTCGTCAAAGATCAATAGATTTTTAAGAGTTCATTTCCTTATCTATAATGCTTAAGGAAAAATTTAGAATATACAAAAGCATTTATTTGCATTTTTATAATTTGTATGCAAGTGAAACTAAAACCCTAGACAATAGACATCATTCCCTTAGTCAATGTAAAAAATACAAATAACTAAAGAAGTGGGTGTGTAGGCAAGGATGTATGTGTAGATATATACAGCCTGATTTCATCTACATTATATTTCATATGTATTATAAAGTTGATAATAACTTGATAGAAAATCGACTTTTTATCCTTGACATATGAAAGAAAGAAAATGGGTAAACGATCTATTTCTCCACGAAAATTCTCTTATCTAGCCAGATTCCTACTGATCTATGCTTACTGTCTAGGTCTCCACAAAATCAAAGTTACAGATTTATTTCCCCCCGAAAACAAAGTTCGAGACTTAAATCCCCATAGAGCTCGGTTTAAGACGGTTTACTGTTTTCTAATTATGGTTAACCATCTAAAACACGACTCTTAACCGATTACGACCTGATTACGATTATTAAACCACATATTAGACCCGATTTACTTACTCATACCCGAGAAAACATAAAACCCAAAAATTACAAACCCTAAATCAAAAATCCCCAAATCGAAAATCCCCAAATTTTTAGAACCCTAAAAAAAAAACGAAAGCATCGCCGGCAGAGAAGATTGAAGTCGACATCAGTGGCTCTAGTAACTCAAGTCACTCGAGATTTTGGCGAAGATGACTTTGATGAAGAAGCATTGGATAGAGATGAGTTCGAAATCGAGCAGATGGTGGAGGCATTTATCGATGAGTCTTCGATCCACCACGACATGATTCCAGAGAGCGATTGCGAGGGAGAGAAATCTCAGAAGACGCCGACAGCAGAGACCCAGATCAGACGTGGTGATGGGAGATTGTACAAGCACCAAACATTCTTCAACGGCGTGGCTTTCAAGGAGTGTGTTCTCGACTATGCATTGAGAACAAGTTGAAATATGAAGCAATCCAGGTATGATAAGGATAAGATAGCATTTAAGTGTGTTGGTGGTGATCGTGAAGGTGTTGGATGTTCGTGGAAAATTTATGCTTCAAGTCTACCTAAAGATCCTCTGTGGAAGGTTAGGGTCTTTGAAGATAAACATTATTGTGTGCCTAATGGACAGTGTGAGATGCTAAAGGTGCCACATATAGCTAGGTTGTTTCTAGACAAAATTCGTGATGAACTGGAATACTTCATGCCCATGAAGATTGAAGAAACTGTTCTAGAGAAATGGGGAATCACCGTGTCTAGGCCTCAATGTCAGGCTGCTAGGAAGACGGCATTGAGGTGGATTGATTGTGAATACAATCTTCAGTTTGCCCGTTTAAGAGATTATGCGGCTGAGTTAGTTCACTCAAACAAGGAGTCGACAGTGGTGATTGATACATTGACAAATGTAGAAGGTAAAAAGGAGTTTAACAGGTTCTACGTGTGCTTTGATGTCATCAAAAAAACTTGGAAAGAGACATGTAGGCCATTGATAGGAGTTGATGGCACCTTCCTCAAACACAAGATCAAGGGGCAGTTATTGGTTGCATTAGGAAGATATGCAGATAATCGTATATATCCAATAGCATGGGGTGTTGTTCAAGCAGAAAATACGGATAACTGATGCTGGTTTGTGAAGATGTTAAAGGCTGACTTAGGTCTTAATGATGGTGATGGTTTTATCATGATCTCGGATAGGCAAAAGGTAATGTACTTTTGTCTTTCTATCTTTCTTTTTGCTGTTTTTGTCTTGTTGTTTTCAGTTTACTTTAACTTGTTTGTGTTTCTGTTTCAGGGCTTGATTACAGCTGTCCAGTTAGAGCTACCAAAGATAGAGCATAGAAAGTGTGTTAGGCACATCTATGCTAACCTAAAGAAGAATCATGGGAGTAAAAAAGACATGAAGCCATTCATATGGAGTTTGGCTTGGAGCTACAATGGAGCAGAATTCGAAGAACGCTTGGATAGGATTCGTTACTATGACAGTGGCGTCTATAATGATGTTCAGAAAACAAATCCCAGGAGCTAGTGCAGAGCGTTCTACAAGCTGGGAAACTACTGTGAAGATGTGGAAAACAACTCCACTGAGTCTTTCAACAACACAATTAGAAAGGCAAGGGAGAAGCCATTTGTGGCGATGCTAGAGATGGTCAGAAGACTTGCTATGGCACGTATTGCCAAGAGATCTGCTATATCTCACGATCACAAAGGTATGTTTTAGGTTCTGGTTTGTGTTTCAATCTATGGTTTTAGTGTTTTGTGTTTTTAATTTCTGGTTTTGTTGTTTTAGTGTTGCTGGTTTTAGTGTTTTAGTGTTTGAATTTCTAGTTTTTGTTGTTTCAATTTCTGGTTTTTGTGCATGTGTTTGAGGGATTTGTACGCCATATGTAACTAAGTTTCTAGCAGCTGAGAAGAAGAAAGCTGATGAGTGCAGAGTGACTACAAGCACAAATGGTGAATATGAAGCAAAGCTGAGTGGTTGTTCTTACCAGGTGAACTTGGAGAAGAGGAATTGCAGCTGCATGAAGTTTCAGATATGTGGCATCCCTTGTGAGCATGCTTATGGAGTGATTATTCATAAGAAGAAAGTCTCTGAAGACTTCGTATGTCACTGGTTCCGTACATCTATGTGGAAGAGGAACTACACGGATGGACTTGTTCCAATGAGAGGTGCTCCGTTTTAGCCTTCAACAGATGCTCCTAATGTACACATTCCGCCTGAGCCGCCACAACCTGGGAGGAAGAAGATCACTAAGGCTGATAAAAAGAGGAAGAAAGGTGTGAACGAGTCTCCAACAAAGAAGAATGACAAAGTGAAGAAGAGAATAATGCATTGTGGAATATGTGGTACAGCCGATCACAACTCTAGGTTTCACAAAAAAACTACTCAAGTTACTTCTCAAGGTACTTCTCAAGTTACTTCTCAAGTTCAACCGCAAGCTTCTCAAGCTACTTCTCAAAGTCAACCGCAGGCTTCTAAAGTTGGTTCTCAAGAACAATCGCAAGCTTCTCAAGGTGAACCTTCTCAAGGTATACAAAGTAAACTCTTCCCATGGATAACATGGGAAGAATGAGGAAGATGGATCTCCTAATGTATCTTTAGGTGGTGGTGGGTCTGTTTTTCAAGAGCAGGTGGTGGTGGGTCTGTTTTTCAAGCTTTAGGTGGTTGTGTTAGTTTTTAATGTTCTCGGGTAAGTTTTGTAATGTTCTCGGGTCAGTTTTTGTGTAACTCAATGACATTGTCGGATCAAAGTTCGAATCAATATGATATTGTTGTCTTTACTTTTGACCACTCTTTTGTTATTGACTCTATTTTTTAATAGTCTCCAATGCTTATTTGTTTTCTTATTGATTCGATCCACTATAATAAGATAAGACAAGTTGAGACAAAAGCAGAAATTGAAGATCACTACATTCCAACAATCACCATGTTCTTCAATCCAAAAATGAAGACAAAAGCACCCACATACAACCAACTACTGCCGAAAATGAAGACAGAAAGGTGAAAAAAAAGACACAACAATCACTATGTTCTTCATTCCGAAAGCACCATTTTTTTTAGCCTACTACTGCCATAATCCCAACAATGAACATACATCCAATGACCACTAGCAACATCATCTTCTTCATACCAGATTTGGCTTCAACCAACACGTCTTCAACCTTATCAAATATCTCCTTTTCGAGCTTCATTTGCACTTTTTCAAACACCATCTTCTCAAAAACCATCACATCTCTTGCAACCTGTTTCATCTCTTGCTCAAGTCTCGAATTTTTGAATTGCAATGTCTTAATCTCATCTAACAGTGCCTCGTCAACCCATTTGAAGATGTGAGGATCATTCGCAAGCTACAATTGACCATCGACAACTATAAGAACCAAGTCACGATTTAAAGCAACATCTCAGAAATCATAACAGTATTGAGATTACCTTCTTTGAGAAAGCATAAGCACACCGGTAGTACCGCCGGTAAGGGTTGTGCTCCGATTGCGATATCAATCCCAAGATTTGTTGACCACACCAACACCTCGTAGGAACACCCACGATTCTTCCAGTTCTTGGACGAACGGATCCACTCTTACCTGTAGATACATTACTCGACGATCCAGACATCACTTCTTGGACGAATTAGCAAAATCGATTCTAGGGTTCTTAGATTTTTCAATTTTCGATTTGGGGATTTCTGGGAATTTAGGGATTTTTAGTTTAGGAAAATACGGGTCGGGTTTTAACTCGGGTCGGGTTGTAGACGTTTGGATCGGGTTTTTTTGGTTTGGTTTCGCGGTTAAATGGTTTAGGTTCGGGTTTAGCTCAAAAACCGTGGAAACCGACATCTGTGGGGAAATAAGTCTCAAACTTTGTTTTCAGGGGGAAATAAGTCTTTAACTTTGATTTTGTGGGGAACTAGACATAAGGTATAGATCGGTGGGGATCTGGCTAGATAAGAGAATTTTCGTGGAAAAATAGATCGTTTACCCAAAAAAAATATATATACTTATATTTCTGCCATTAGACTTATATATTAGACAACGATTGAGATCAAACTACGTACCTTTAAATGTGATAAGACTAACTCCTACTTCTTTTTCTTTGGTTTATAAATTATTATAACCAAGGGAATGTTAATTAAATACCTATATATTAATCTGCCACTTGACCACCACCTTTTGCCTTTTGGTTGTCACTAACCCCTACTAATTCTTTAGTTTTGGTCGAACAAAACAAATTTTTACGGCAGGCAACTGATAGACACGTATTTAAGAGATATTCCTCATATATATACTGTATATAGGGAAGTCATGAGATCCAGTACTTAAATTAATTGTTTCTAGTGGGTATATATTTGATTGGATTTGGTAGAATAATTGGCAAAAACTAGTTTTTGGCTTTTTGCCTCCAATAAATTTGTGTTGGAACTTCTATATGCTCCCACCAATTCATATACTGTATATATCTTTTACTTTCTATTATAATCTTTTTTGTATTCCAATTAAAAAGAATGTAGGTCCGCTACACATATATAAAATATTAACTCTTTTCCAGTTGATTGACATTTGTAAGTTGTGGTTAAGAAACTCAAATCTTTTTATCTGTATAGTGTTAGTAATTACGATTTTTTCAACCGAAGTTTGTTAAGAAAGTCTCAACTAAAACACTCAATTGGTAAGATTAAATTTACACAACTAATTAACGTGTGCATAATCTGTGGATTTGGACCTTTTATACAGAGTAACCTACTTACCAAAATTCTTTAAAAAAAACAAAAAAAACCTACTTACCAATTAAGTGTGATTTGAGATGTTACCGAGATCAATATATATATTGTGATGATCCCAATTATTCACCACCAACTCTTTCACTCTTTACTCTTTACTCTTGCTTTTTAATTTGCCTTTCGTCAGTTATGCCAAAAGACAAACCAACTCAAATTTGTTCTTAATTGCATGCCCCTACCTGACACAATATCTTTAGATTCTCCATCTCTCCATCGGCTTTTTGTGGGGCAATTCACAATTTTTCTTCCTTAACTTAATTTCTTTTATTTTGGGACCAATATTCATTCTGTTAGTGTTTTCATACGATGCATATATCAAGATTTTTGTTTTGAACTGTCTCTATACTTTATTTATTATCACTTTATATATCAATATAACCAAGACACCAATCAAATAAGAAAATTAATTCCAAGGTCACAAATTTGAATACCACGTACACAGAGGAGAATAAACTAAATTAACTAGTTTTGATCCTCAGCTCAAATAAATCATGGAGTTAAGACTCGGAATTTCTTAGTAAGAAAACATCACTAGCAAAAAAACCATCGTTTGTTTTCTAGATCTGAGAAAAAAAAATGCATAACCAACTTCTTATAATTAATTATAAAACGAACAAAATAAAGTTAAACATCAGTTTAAGAAAACATAATAAATACATCAAGTTTTTAATGTATGTATGGATATTGTACAAGATGGAGACTTCACTGTATACGTTGTTGTATTAGAACATTGACTAACTTCTACACTTTACTCAAGTTTTTGGAAAAACAAAAACAAAACCAGTGAAAAAATATTTCGAGCTAGATCCGCAGTATTAGTTAAGTTCTTCAAACCTTCGTTAGCAAGTATCGTATTGCACACGTCGTCGTTGCATAGATCTGCTAAGTAGTACTGACTTACCCGAATCCTTTTGGTCCTAACCTTTTTCACACAAAATTAAATATTTAAATCGAAAGCGAAGAGACAAATCTTTCTCAAGTTGAGCCACTTGAAAACAAAGATCGGGTACAATGTACAACACACCATTATGTTTGATTTGATTTGGCATAAAAACCATATTTATAATATTACAAAATTAGCACAATAACAGAGAATTGAGAACAAGTGATAACCCAGAAATAGAAGTTGAAACACTAATAAATAAATGTTACTACAAAGACAGTCGTGGAACTGAGACTATAAAAAAAAAGCCTGGAGACGAACTATATATACATTTATAACTGAATGTAAATTTTTTTTTATAGAAAATAGAAATGACCCAGTTATTCGATGTGTTCAATATCTTGTTCTTCTTGTCATCGCATTACCTATAATTAAGGACCCCATTTGAATGGATACTAAAGAAAATTATATGATCCTGAAAATACAGTTAAGATATTGCATAACTTCATACATCCATTCATCAATACAACAAGCTAAGATCAAAGACAATAGTTTCCATTTCATTGTAATTAACGCCCTAATCTTACAAAGAAAATATGTATAACACACAAAATGAATGTGTATTTATATGTATAGGTAATATATAAAGCTGTAAAACGTGTTCAAACACAGAAAAACAAAATCGAGATTCTTATAAGCTAATCAAGAGAGAAATTTAGTTTCGTTAATCTTACCGAAGATCCAGACTTCATTTAATATTATCTTTCTCCAGCTTTAGGTATTTTGTAGCCGTCGGTTGTTGATGCAGCATCATCAAGATTCTCATATACATATCGAAACCCTAATTAATATAAAATTAGGAGATTTATGTGAATCTTGATGGTGCTGCACCTACAAACAACGGCCGTTGAGATTTCTTCCACGGATCGGCCGAGAACTTATCAGATTTGCACGCACACTCACTCAAGAGATCGATTATATGTTATTGTACGAATTAATGGAACAAAAGGGAATTTGATTCAATAAGCAAAAATAATAAGCGCAAACTAAATAAGTAGAAAAAGATCTGATTTATCTTTTCGATATATGTTATATTCGTGAAGAAGAAGAAAAAAAACGAGAAAAAAGAAGAACAATGAGAAAAGCAGTCGGAGACGAGAGCTAGGAAAGTATATAGGTGAAGAAGAGAGAGAAGACCTTCACGAATCCAAGGGCTGACGTGTCAATCTGTAAGTGGTTCATTTCCGTCATTAAGAAAAATACGGAATATTCTGTTTTTATATCGTAAGGAAAAAAAAACATTTTCTAGTGAAAACAAAAAAAAACTAAAAATAATCGCGTGAAAAAATAAGCGATGAATGGGTAATAAAGAACGTAGCATATAATATATATAGGTCTGAAGATATAATATAATTAATATCCAATACTGACTGGTTAGTTATTTTTTCGATCTGTCGATCCAAAGTCTCAGACACAACACACCAATCTTGTAACTTTCGATCATAAATGCATATCTAATTTTAAAATTTATGTATTAATGAGAGAAGAGTACGATATATATTATTATATAGGTGTGTGTATAAGCGCAAGACTAGTTAGAGAGGGAGTGAGAGGGGCAATTTGAAGAAGACGCTTGGAGTGGGGTATTTATAGAGACGGTCAATTAAACCGAACCGAACCAGATTTATGTACGGTTTAATTTCTTGTTGGCGTGGTTCATTGTCTCTAAACCGAACAGTTACTTTGGATCCGAGCCATACAGATCCTTATAATAATAATAGCAAATATTTAAATTAAATACAAATTGTAATCTTCATTTTTTATTTTATATATACATTTAATTTTTGTTGAGATAAGTTTTCCACAATAATAATTGATACTAAGTTCGAATGGTTTACTTACACATGCTAAAAAAAAGGGGTATGTTTCTTATATATTTGATCGATAGGTTAAGTGTTTACTTCTTATAATTTCTACGGTTTATCACCGGTATAGTAATTTAGTAGAGTTGGTAATTTTGTAATCCATCATCGTATATATGTTTTTACATAGAAAAAAAAATGCATATTTATCGATAAAATAAATAAATAAATGCATATCTGTTACGTGGATTTCACAGCTCTCTGTTCACATTTGATCCGAGGAAATGAATGTCCTATCAACTAATCGAACAAATGACAACAATTTTTATCCTCACACACGTGCTAAGTAGGATTGGGAACAGTATTTGTAATATCCATTTAGACCTAGAAAATTGGGGATAACCTCCTTTCTACAAAGCAAAACAAATACTATAAAATCCAATATTAATTTGTTAAGAGCAGAGAAAACATAAAAAGATTGACAACTTAGAATATCTACAACGCTCCGATATGGATATATGTACAAGTTCATATGTATATTTGTGTGGAATAGATTGAAATCTATAGTTTTTGTTCATGAATTAATAATTTGTTGCGATTGGATTTTAATCATAAATGTATTGAATTAATACCGAACACTAGGATTCAATATGCGCTAGCTATATAGCGCAGGACAATTTTTTCTTAAAAATTGTTTTGTAATTTAAAAAAAGATAAATTTATTTGAATTTTATAATATGTCTAATGATTATACATAGAACTGACAATCTGGACTAACATATCTATTTAACCCATTGCAATATTATTCAGCCTAACCCGAAAAAAATTAAAATCTTGAAAATATAAATCTAAAATGCACCGTTTAATGACTATGGTTTTTGTGGTCAGTCCACAAACTTTTAAAAAATCGATTTTCTCGTGTCTAACTCTTTATAAAATTAGTAAAATATTTTTTCAAACTTTTGTTTTGATATATATTTAAATAAAATATAATAATCATAATGAAAAATATTGCAAGATCTTGAATATTTTTTTTTTTGAATATGTATTGATTGACGTCAAAAACAATATGTATTGATTGATTATTATTTAATAATATCATAATAATTAAGAAACTAAATAGTAAATAACTTCTTTAATGAGAAATATATATTTTCCATATTCTCATCAATAATTTTAAAAGACAATTATATCTTTTCCTATTTCAATTATCTTTTTTTATTTGTAATGACATTTCATGTAATAACTTACAAAATAAAATTTATTTTCAAAAATATATTCTTAAATAATATTATAGAGCTGATCTTTTGGAATTTACATATTACTATATGTAGTAAATTCCACTAAATGCATAACCTGTTAAGAATTACTATATTCTAAATCCGTGCGTCCGCGCGGTATAAATTTTTTTGTAATATATAAAATGTGAAATGTAGAATCAGAACTAATTTAAGTGTTATTGATTCAAATATGTTTAATTTGTAATTTTTAAGTTTATTATATATTTAATAATTGTTTGGCGACAAGTTTAATACCTATGTGGCATCATGTTTAATATGTTTGACAACAAGTTCAATTTATTTTTAAAAATAAGTGGTGTTTGAAAATAGATTACAAAAATGCTCATATGTTCCAATATATTTTTTTTATAACTTCTTTACAGTAAACAAAAATTTAAAGCTGACCAAATATCTGATGGGATATCCATACACCAAACATACAGCTAGTTCTCAAACGGATCGAGAAAAGACTAATACGAACAAAGCAAAAAAATATCACGAATATCACCCCAAAAAAAAAAAATTTGAGAAAGGGTTTAAATATCACAATTTTAAGATGTCCGTTATATGTTCATTCCTAATATATACTATTAAACATCGTGAGTGTGTCCGCACTGCACAACTCTTGGTTTTGGTGAATGATGAAATGATAAGATCAGCACGTTGCCACGTTCTCTGAAAGGAATGACTATGATATATCAATTAATTTTCTAAAAAGTTATAGATATATGAATAATCTTATTATGATGATTTGCATCTCCGATAAAAAAAAACTTACAAATTTTCTGGGATAAAAAACCAGTTTCCAGATGATGGTGGGTTTTAAGTTATCGTCGACTATTATCTAATTAATATAGATAGTGTCTACACAACTAAACTATACGTCGACCAATTAGATAACAGAAAAAATATACTAATAGTTATTATATCCATTGACTTTATCAGGGCAAGTTGATAAACATAGTACACTAAACATCAACAAAGAGAGATTCCTTGTCTCCCACACTTTCACCTGAAGATCATCAAAAGCCACAAGCCTATATAAAATTAGAAACCAAAACCACTATGCATTTTAATTACATTCTCATTCTCTATATTAATAAACACCTCAATACTTTAAAAACTAAATTAAAAAAATACGTAAATGGACAAAAAATAAAAAAATATCAATTCTCATGGATCCCACTTTTTTCGTTTCTCTCTTCTCGCCATGAAAGTGATGTCTTTTCTCCTAAAGCTGATATATTAATAATTTTATGGCTTTGCTGATGTGTAAAACTTATTTTCTTAATTATTTAATACAAATACAAATAAAAGAAAAAAAATACCAAGATTAGTCAAACACATGGTAGCAGTACTAGATAGATAAAATATCCGAGTTAGAGTAATAATACAAAATTGAATAATTGGATAAAACTTAGACATAAACGAAGAGTGTTTATTTGGCATAATAAATAAAACTATTAATTTTTATTCTAAGTTACAAAGTTATAGTAATGTATTTGTTTACGAATTAGTGAATTTATATATTTTAAATTACTATGAAATTTACAAGTTCATAACTTTATAAATAACTACTAAAATGATGCTAATATACTAAAATGATATACAATATGATTGAATTGGAAATCTTTTAAAAGAATTTCATAACCTTGTTTTGTGTTAAACACGTTCAACTGCATAATGTTTGGTGTTCACGAAAACCAAAATACATTTTGGTAATATATACAAACAAATCAAGCCTTTTAAACTTGTTTTATGCACCACTAAATTTTCAAAAATCATGATATATATATATATATATATATAATAACATATATGTTAATACTCTAGCATTTAGTATTTTAATATTATTTGTACGTATGATATTATGTATGTAAACTATCTATTTCTGATTTAGATTTCTAAGTTGTTTTGATTATTATTATTAATACGCTGTTGATAAAAAAAATATTCAAAATTGTTAGAATACTAAATAATTGTCAATAGAAAAGAACTTTGGAGACAATTATTTTGTTTGGGAAGATGGATTATCTACCCATATCATGGCAGACAACCTGGTACCTTTGCATCGGTCCACGTTTACATAGGTTTATATTTGGTTTTATATTCTATGACTCCGTATATTCTACTTGCAAATTTTATTAGCACGAATTTAATATAGTATTTTTAGTTTTCTCAAGATGTAACTTTTTATGACATTAAATAGATGGTCTATTAGGTCAAAAGAGTCTTCACTCAAGACTGATCCAAAGGAATCACAATGTGAAAGTATTTTACTATTACTGTATTATATATATATATATTGTTTAATTTGTTGGAATCCCTCGGAGTGTACAAAATAATATTGGATTAGGTTATGTTTAAGCACCAATTAGATATTAATTTACAATTATTTTTATATGTGTATATGTTCTATAAAAAATTTTCTCGAATCTTGACAGCCCATTTTAGTAATTCTAGAGCAAACTTTATTTAAAATATTTAATTTTGTGGATGTGAGAATGACCATCTCTATCTAGTATCTATAATCACAACGACCTATTCGTTCGATAATATCAATTTTACAATTAAACAAAATATTTCAATTTTTAAAAATAAATTTACTCTTGATTTTTAAGTTCTGAAATGATTTATTTTGATATAATCTTATATTCCTTTTTGTTTTAAATGAAACCTATATTTCAAATTACCATTTTCTATAGGAAAAAAATTCTTAAACCAAAAGCCAATTAAATGATTAGATCCCAATTCCCGTATATGAATGAAAATTTTAACTAGACCATACAAATTTTGTGTCCTACAATATATTTAGCCTTGTTTTTTTTTTCTTTTTTTTCCCCAATCTTGCTTAATTAGTTAATTAATAATGATCGTAAGTCAAGTACATGTGTCCACATGGGAACATGGATGTATAACTTAATCCACAATTCCACATGATTACTGTTTTTTAACTGCGTAATTTGTTTGAAACGGCGTCGTTTTTATTGAAAAAATGTAATACTTTTTGTTTTTTTTTTCTCCACAAAATCTGGAGTCTCATGGTTTACTGAATATCAAATCTATGTAATAGATGAATAATACTATTAATAACCTTTTTTCTATCATTATACTATTGAACAATTTACCCCTACACAGCTACACTGATACACACTTGAGAAGTTATGACGTGTAGAGAAAAAAAAAATTATCGTGTGTATATAAGTATTTTCAATAATGCTAAACACTCAATTTTATAGAAGTTTCATGTTCCATACTCTTTTAGTCTTCATATTTCTTTAACGTCAAATTAAGAACATGTTCCTCAAAAAGCTGAAAGTAATCTTTATGAAAAATCATGATTTTTAATTTTAATTAAGAATTTAAATTGTCCTAAACATAAGAAATACAAAGATAAAAAACACCCCACTTCGAAATGTTTGATATATATAATCATAAAACACCTATAATACAGCTTTCTTTCGTGCTTGTAAAAATATTGAAGCCTTTAAAAATCTTCCTAAATTCAGGAAAAGTCTTAAATTCTTACTAAAAGGCCTCCTATAACTTGATTTAGGAATACTGTAACATTTTTGGAAACTCTTATAATTTTTTAGCAGTACTTAAAAAAAATGTTAATTAAAATAATACATTTATATGATAACATGAATATGTACTAGCCTAGTATGATAGTAGGATGAAATGAATACTTCTAAAAAAAGTTGGATGAAATGAATACTTTTTTAAAAAGTAGGATGAATTGAATACAACTCCTCTTAGATTGTTTTGCTCCAAAAATGTGGGCTGGTTAAGGTTATTTTATTGATCAGATCCGCTAATATTATTTATGTGTTTGTTTAGTGGATGATGCACATTTTTATCTTTTTTTCTCTTTGGTTATCTATTTATGCAAGTAGTTGTTTTTTATAAAATGAAAGTCTTTTATCATTTTTAAGTTTTGAGAAGTGTTTATTTTTTAGTTGGTTTTTGTTATTAATTCCGTATAGTTTGTTGTTTTAACGTAACTCATACAAGTTAGTAAATGGATGAATATTTACTCCGTCTATTAGTACACACCTGTGGCGAGTGGCATGCCGAGATGGAGGAATCTGAAACATCTGTGACGAATGGTGAGTTTATCGTCGATTTAGGGTCAGATATTGTGCGTAGGGATGAAGATAGTTGCAGAGGATTTTAAGATCGTTAATCTCGTCTTCCTCTATTAATATTGTGTTTTTGTTTTTTATTCCCAATTTTTAATATTCTTTCCAATATTGTTTACGTTCGATTTGAATCCTCTTTATTGGTTTTACTTTTTTCCGAATTTTTTTAATATCTATCTCCATATATAATTGTACAGATTAATGAAAATTTAATACACATATAAAACATTTGTTACGGCCCAAGCCCAACTTCCCAATATTAGATTTAACAATCTATCAAATTAATCAATTTTCCCTAAGTGTGGATGTCGTTCATTCAGAAGCCGGAGACGTCTAAAAACCAAAAAAAAAAAATTGAGAATATGTGATTCTTACGCCATCATCGGAGGTAATATTCACGGCGGTTGCAAAAATTCCCTCTATTGATTGTCAAACTATCACATATCACGTCAAAAAAAAACACTATCATAGATCAACTGACAGTTTTTTTTTTATTCTCGGATCCAACAACTATCGGCAGAAGAAGCGAGAGTTGAAGTCACCGCCAATCATTCTTAATTGTCATTGTGGTGTTTTTTTTTTCTCCCAAGGATCAAATTATTGCTGTCACGTGATTGTCCAATTGGTTGGAATAAGCTTTGGTATATTTATATTTTCTTATTACATGTTTGTTGATTTTTTGGATAATATCTTATTACAATGGTACATATAAGAGAAATGTTACACTACAATCCTTATTTATCTGGTGGAGCAATCGCAATGCCAAAGATGCAATGATGAAGTTGTGGAATATGAAGATGGAACCCCTGCAACAGAAGCACATGTTAGCTTTCCTCTGGTTAAAAAATTAATTACTGAGACCGTATAACTTTATCATAGTTGATATTTCATAGAGTTAATACATAGTCTTTAACTTTGTTTTTTTCAATTATGGTGTAGATGGATAAAGATGTTGTATCGTTCTTGTCTTGGACAACTGAACAAAAAATGTTAACTTTAGAAATAAATATGTGCGTTTTTTATGTGTTTATCTATTAGTGTGAATGTGTGATAATTCATATAAATAATTATGAAACAATTTATACTTGAAGTCTATATATATATATTTATATTTATTTCAAACTCATAGATTATAACTTTGAGATTTTTTAAGTTTTTTGTATTTTAAAAAAAAAATAGTTGCTGACGTGGTGGAAAGAATAGAGAGAGCAAGTGTAATTTTATATATATAGAAGATGCGTGATTAGGTCATCTAAACATTGTGACTTGGATCTCACGTGGAATCAAGCTTCTGGCCTTTTATTTTATTTTTAAAGTTAACACAATATATATGTTTTAAAAAACTATTCGCACGTATTTTTTAATTTTTTTTAATTGCGTGGTCTAATCATAAAATAAAAACTAGCGAGAGAATTTAATGGAGAAAACCCTCAACTATGGACAAATCCATAGTTGAGAGAAGCAAGGCATCATTTTTGCTGAATTTAGGATGAACCAACACAATAAATTCTTTATAAGCAATTGAGTAATTTCTGGCCTAGGAGATTAACCGAATAAACTTATGTTTTGGGCCCATGAAGGAAATTGAACATGGGCATGGGCCTCTTACGATGATGCTTCAGGCCCTTATATTTTTTGTTTTTTTATGGCATAACACCTCTCAACTACCTTTTAGGGTTTCTTCTTGTCATCAATATTTGAGGGGCGAAGGAAACAGTAATACGATTCATTCTGATAATATCTCTCGAAATTCACAGTTTCGTTGGTAAGAGGTAAGAAGAATCTATTCGTATAATTCTCTGCCGTCGTATACACTGAATATTATCTCGTGCTTGGGTTTTCGAGTTTTAGGTTTTGCTGAATTTTTGGGTTTACCTAATTCCTGCTTGTTTCTGTAAACAGACGAATTAAAAATGGCTGCGAAAGAAGGTAGTAGGATATTTGTTGGTGGTTTATCTCCGGAGGTGACAGAGAGAGACCTTGAGCGAGCTTTTAGCCGCTTCGGTGACATTCTCGATTGTCAGGTACGAACTTGATTTTATATATTATCTGTGTGTAAGTTAGGTTTTTCTTTCCTTCCTTTCTAGATTATCTTGTGTGCTGGGTATTTCTGAAATTTAGAGATGTTTATCTATGAAGCAGAGATTTGTGGAAATTAGTTACAAGTTGTATTTTGCATTATCACTCTTTCCACCTATTGATTGTCTTCCCTTTTTGTTGGATGCTGGTATTGTGTCACTGAAACACTGTAGATTGATGAATTAGGGATGACATTGAATCAGAGCTACATGGGTCAAGTTGAGAAACTGCTCTGTGATAAAGAATAAAACTGCCTGAGAATTTAGGAAACACAGTAATGTTTGAGTCTCTGAGCTAAATGATTACCACAGCTTTGGGATTTGTTTCACGTGGTTGAAACTGTGGTAACAGGTTACTTCAGTTTCTTCTAGTGTGTAAACTTTGACTTCTCTCTAAGCATGCAACACTGGGTTATCGGTTCCTTCCTGAAAATTATCCTTGTTGCTGCTCTTATATTCTGAGTGGAGATCCTGGTTAACCAGATTTAGGAAGAAGCGCTTGTGTCTTTTAATGTTTGTTACCTGCGCTGGATGCCTGACTTGATTTTGAGTGGTGAATTCAAGATGCTACACAGTTAAAGCCAGTGTCACCGTTGCCCTTCAGGTGGATGAGGGCATTTAGTTTCCCCTCGCAGTTATTCATGTTTGTGAAATCAATATTTCTGGATAAGCCCAGTCCACATCTCAGCTGTCTTGGTGCAAGATTTCATTTCTTCCTGATTCCTTGAGCCTCAGTGCTAGCAGTTTAGGTACTTTAGGTACTTCAGCGTAGTATGAACTGCAGAAGATTACATCAGTTGAAGCAGAGATCTCAAGGGTTCTATGATCATTTGGGACTACCTCTCCTTTTGTTATCACAGAGTTCCTACTTGTCTTTCTTGTCGTCTGTTTGCCTTTTCCATCACCTCGCTTCTAATGCCATCTGTGGTTAGTAGGAGTTGCATGGATTTCAGCTTTTCCTTTAATTTATTCTTTCTTATCCAAGCCTAACAGATGTCCTGATTTACAAATGCAAGCCAATTAAAATGATTCTTGTGCCGAGGCTACATATTTGTCTAGATCCACCAACCCCAGTTCTCTGCGCTTATCTTTTCTGCAAGTTTCTGAAACCTTATTAAGTTCTTTGTCTGATGGAATTCTGTAATTCTGATCTGTGTACGGTGGTGCTATGTAAAAAGTTGTCAGCCCCAGTGGATCTGAATGACTTCAGCTGGATCAATGTCAGATTATATTTGCATATTGAAAAGAAACAGATGTTTGATCAGGAATACTGTGTACTGTTAATTCAGTAACTTCCTTCTGTCTCTAAAACTTCCTCTCTTTGATTTTTTAACTATATTGTCTGGCGGTTGAGAATAGAGATTAACTAGTAGACTGTTTAAGGGCATTAAGTCAGGGAGTTGTCATTTTGGACTGAGAAAAAGTTGTTAGTGGTGTCTGCTACCTCTGCTGTAGATTTGGAGACTTGCTTTTAAGCTGCTTCAGTTTCTGGGGATCTCTAGTGTGTTTTGCTCTGAAGTTGAGATTGATTTGACAGTAGACAGGGTCAGTGTTATATAAACAGATGGATGTTTCTTGATGTCACATGGACTTGATATGATCTTTCAGAATTTGCGTTCGTTTCATTTTACTACTGCCCTTCTGCTCAGTTTCTAGCATATATCTTAGGGCAATCAGATTTTGTGGTGTGTTGTGTATAGATCATGATGGAAAGAGATACTGGTCGTTCACGTGGATTCGGGTTTATCACTTTTGCTGATCGTCGAGCTATGGATGAGTCCATCAGAGAGATGCATGGAAGGGACTTTGGTGATCGAGTCATCTCAGTGAACAGAGCTGAACCAAAACTGGGGCGAGATGATGGGGAAACTCATGGATCTAGAGGTGGCAGAGACAGTGGCTATTCATTTGCTGGAAAAGGAAGCTTTGGTGGAGGTGGAGGTGGCCGTGTTGGTGAAGATGAATGCTTTAAATGCGGACGGGTTGGGCATTGGGCCCGCGATTGCCCGTCTGCTTCTGGTGGTCGTGGTGGACCAGTTGGTGGGTTTTCTTCCCGTGCTGCTGCGTTTGGAGGATCTGATGGGCGTGTTGACCGTTATGCTGACCGTGACCGCTATGTGGACCGTGAACGTTACATAGATGATCGATATGATGGTGCTGCACGCTTTGGTGCTAGAGACAGGTTTGACAGCAGAGAAGCCTACGTCCCCCGTGATCGATATGCCAGTGACAGGTTATATATTCTTAATAACTGTGTTTACAAATTTTTTTTCAAATTGCCTTGCTTTTGTTGCATGACGTGAAAATCTGACTCCGATATATTATTTTACAGGTATGCAGCCCCGGTTGATCGGTTTGCAGGCGGTGAAAGATACAGCCGTGGATCAGACCGTTATCCTCCTGCAAGTTATGACAAAGCCCGGTCATTTGAGAGAGACGTAGTCCCGAGTGCAGGCAGTGACAGGTATGGGGGTGGTAGAGCTGGTGGGCCCATACGTGATGAGGGAAGAGGGTTTAGAAGTAGAGCCGGTGGTCCTTATGAGAGGCCGAGTCGAAGCAGTGGTGGTGGTGGTGGTTATCCGACGTCCTCTACTTTTGACCGTTACTAAGGCATGAATGAAAAGTGATTGATGCTTACACTCGCTCTTGTGTGTGTATGTGGCAATGAATATCTCTGTAAGCGTTATTAGGTGTAAAAGACTTTTATTATACTAGTAGTTTGGAGAACTGTTTAGTTTTTGTATCTTTGATATTTCTTTTTGGTGTGTTTTGGGACATGAGCTTCGAGTTTTACGTTAAGAGTTAAACCTTGCACACGTAATTGGCCTTTTTTAGTTTTTGATTTTTTAAGTATAAGAGAAGAGGTATAAGCAGGTTTTTCTAAAAATTGATTTAGTTTAATACTGGCAAAAACGTAATAAAGGAACAAAGGAAGGGTGAAAACGTAAATAAGAACCAGCTAGATGGCAAAACTATAATTACAGAACGATCCGAGGTGACAAACATAAATACGGAGCAGTCAGAAGGTAAAACCATAAATATAGACTAACCAGGGGCAAAACCACATTTATGTAGGGTGAAGGAGGCTATATGAAAAGTTCCCACGAGAAAATCATGAGGCCGAGAAGTTTTAACAATTAACAGTCCAAAAGGCCTAAAAGAGTAAAAACAAAAAATTCCCAGTCAAAAGTCGAAACAATCACATCTCACGCTCTTTCTTGTTCACTCACTCTGCCTCTCTCAGAAAAAAAATGAAATTGTGAAAAGCCCTAAACCCACCGCGAGTATGGATCCGAAGGGAAAGGGAAAACAGGTCGCCGGAACTGGATCTTCTTCCGGCGGAAGGAAACGGAAAGGAGGAGTCGAGTTCAGAGATGAAGGCTTGAGAATTAGTAAGCGGAAAAACCCCGCGGTCCTTCAGTTCTTCGAGGAATCCGCTGAGGTTGGTTACTATGGAGGGAGCTCCGACGAAGATTGCGATGTAGATGATTTCCTTAACGGTAATTTCTAATTTATTTTATCTGGTTTCGTTGATTTTCTTCTTGCATGCGTTCATTGCTTCGTGATTGTACGTTTCGTCTTTTGTGAGGGCTCCGATTTTTTCACATTTGATGATTTGTGTCTGTTTTTTGTTTGCGCTGAGATTTTTACCTGGTAAAATGTCCATCATTGTTAGGCCATCCGTGGAATGGCTAATTTCCGAGACTAGGGTTTGTGTTTGAGCTATGTTCTCGTTTGAGGTTCGAGCTGTTTTCTCCATTTTTGTAAGGCTTGCGCACTCTTAAAGCCTGAACATTTCAAAAGTTTTTCCTCTATCCCTAACAACTCATTTGAAGCAGATATGGAAGATGAACCCGATGTCGAGGCAAATGGTCAGGATGACAAAGGAAAAAAGGGAGACTCTTCCTTTGTTTTTCCTAAGGAAGAAGAGATAAACGAGGAAGAATATGATAGAATCATGGAAGAAAGGTACAAACCTGGTTCCGGGTTTGTTAGATATGCAGACGATGATGTCAAAAGTTCCATCGAGATGGATGCTCTTGTTCCAACTGCCCAGGATCCCCCACTATGGAAAGTAAAGTGTGCGGTATGTTAAACTAAGGGTTCTGGTTATGCTTTAACCCAATATGTTCTTACTTCTGCTGACTTCATGTGGTTTATGCTTGTAGCTTGGACGGGAAAGGCATTCGGTTTTCTGTCTCATGCACAAATTTGTCGAGCTGCGGAAGATAGCCACCAAACTACAGATCTTGTCTGTGTTTTCTGTGGAGCATGTCAAAGGTTTTATCTTCATAGAAGCTGACAAGGAACTTGATGTTCTTGAGGTACTAAACATTTAGCATGACTATGTTAAATATTGCTGTACCTCTCTGACATTATGTTGGAAGATGTTGCTTGGGGATAATCATAACGTGTATGATATTCTGATTTACCTTTTTTCCTAGGCATGCAAGAGCTTAAATGGTATCTATGCTTCTCGGATGATGTTACTTCCTAAAGCTGAAGCTCCACATCTGCTTACTGTCCAAAGAAAAACTAAAAAGTTTTCCGAGGGAACCTGGGCTCGTATTAAGAGTGGTAAATACAAAGGAGATCTTGCTCAGGTACAATTTCTATTGCTTTAAATGTTTCCTTTTCAGCTTGCTGTCTTCCTAAGGCTGCCTAAGCTGCTATGCTCTATGTCCTTGTAGGTTGTGGCTGTCAGTGACACGCGGGGAAAAGCATTAATAAAGTTAATTCCAAGGATTGATATGGCGGCACTGACCCAAAAATATGTAACTACCCTATCTTCACGCTCATTTATCTGTCTATGCCCCTGAAGTTTACCACCGTTTTTTTGTGTTCTACATATGTTCTTTAGCTTATCATTTGCTTTGCACCTTTTCACTAACTTACTGTGCAGGGTGGAGGAGTTGCTGTCCAAAAAGGCCTGAATCCAGCTCCAAGATTGATCAGTTCAAGCGAACTTGAGTAAAAAAACTTGATGTTTTCTTCTCGTTTGGTAAAACAATTACCAAGTTTCTAATATATCTTGTTCCTCTTTTGTCACAGGGAGTTCAGACCTCTCATTCAAGTGAGGCGTGATCGTGATACTGGAATAACTTTTGAGCATCTTGATAGCCTGATGCTGAAAGATGGGTTTCTATATAAAAAAGTATCCTTAGATTTATTATCCTGGGGGTTAATTCCATCAAAGGAGGAGATACTAAAATTTACACCTGTAGAACAAAAAGAACCTGGTGATGTGGAGTGGATTTCTGAAATTTATGGTGAAGAAAAGAAGAAAAAGATTCTTCCAACTGGCAGTGTGGGGGGGAAAGGAGAAGGATCAGGGGGTGGAAAAGGAGAAGGTTCATCAGGATCTAAGTCAGAAAGTAGCTATGAGCTATATAATCTAGTTTGTTTCAGGTATGGAATCGTCCATAATTGTGCTTCTTTGTGAGTCTTTATTGTAATTTCATATGTTGGGTACTTCATCTCTTTCCCTTTGTAGTCGAAAAGACTTCGGTCTGATTGTGGGTGTGGATGACAAAGGTGACGGCTACAAGGTATGTAGTTAGGTTAAAGAACATCTCATATTACCCTATGGTCTGTCTCTGATGAGTTGCATAATATCCCAGGTTCTGAAAGAAGGTTCTGATGGACCCGTTGTAGTCAGTGTTGGAAAAAAGGAAATGCAGAATGGACCGTTCGATTCAAAATTTACTGCCCTGGATCTGAATAACAAACAGATATCAGTCAATGATGTTGTGAAGATTCCCAAAGGCCCATCTGAGGTATGATTTTTAATTTATTATCTTTGTTTGCTTCTGTTGCCTTTTTCTTTGACATAATCAGGTAAAAGCTTCTTACTTCTGATGCATAAATTACAAATTCAGGGTAAACAAGGAGTTGTAAGGCAAGTATACAGAGGGATCGTATTTTTTTATGCTGAGAGTGAGGAAGAAAATGGTGGATATTTCTGCTGCAAGTCACATTTGTGTGAGAAAACTAAACTCTTTACTGACGAATCCAATGAGAAGGTAAGATAGCCCAGTCCCTGCAGCTATCTTTTGATACAATTGACAGATCTTCGTGTTCTGATGACATTCTGTTTATCTCAGACTGGTGGATTTGATGCTTCAGCTTTTGGAGAATCTGCGTCCTCCCCAAAATCGCCGCTATCTCCTGAAAAAGAGTGGCAGCCCAAGGAGAAATACATTAACTGTATGTATCATGTATTATAACCTAGCTTCTATTAATCCTCTTAGGCTACTCACGAATGATTATCAAATGCAGCCAACCAAGGAGAGAAAGGTAGCATGTATTCTATAGGCCAAAAACTGAGGATACGTGTGGGTCCATTGAAGGGTTATCTCTGCCGTGTAATAGCTTTACGCTATTCTGATGTTACAGTCAAGCTTGATTCCCAGCATAAAATTTTCACAGGTTTGTTCTCACGCTTTTACAGCTTTGATTCAGTACTGTTCTGATGTGCTTCTGAATATTTTCAATGATGCACTTCAGTTAAAAGTGAGCATCTTGCCGAGGTTCGCGACAGAAATACTTTGCTAAGTACAAGGTAAGTTCCCATGAATCTCCTAGAATACTTTCCTCGGACTCTTCTGTATCATTCATTGTCCTTTCTATAAAATGCCAACTTCTCTTACACGCCGTCTGTTGCTGTAAAGTGCGGATGCTGGGACTGGTTCCTTTCAATCTTTTGACATGCGTGGAACAGAAGGCAGCAATGAAGGTTGGTGTTTCTTGTGGACGTTCAAATTTACTTTCAATTTGACTGCAAGTACATATAGCATGCTGGCTTTGAGTTTAAATGCCTTGAAGCATATGAATATTTTCAAGATATCATAATCCGTCCCTGTCCTTATCTTATGTGATTAGACATCTTATTCCTTGTAACTTTTCATCTTCTCGTTCGGTAGATTGGGCAAAAGGAGCAAGCACGTCAGGAGAGGGTGGTAACTGGAATATAGGAGGCGCGTCAACTGATTGGTAAGTCTATTTTCCTAATTCTGTAGCTAAAAGTAAATATTGTCTCCTTGGTTTGATTGGATTTTCCTCGTATTTGGATCTAGTTCATTCAGATTAAATTGCTGGGATTTAGAAAAATTATAGGCTTGATAAGCTTTCTTCAACTGATCTTTGCCTCTCATCCTTCAGTGTTTATTTTTGCTGGAACTCAGTATTATAGATTTGAGACAGGAGTCTCACTTTTGAATATGTAATGCTTTGACTGTGCCTTGAGAAGTGTGTTAATAATAATAAATATATGAATTTCTTACTGAGATGATTTGTTGCCTTCCAAATTTTGATCTCATGTCCTCGTGACAGGAGTGCATGGGGCAGTAAGCCTACATCTGATGTCTTGGTAAGTCTTAAACATACTACATTTATGTTGTTACTTTTATATTTACACCTCTTTTTAAAGTCACAAGGTTTCTGACTTTGCAGTCTCAGGAGCCAACAGTCCCAGATGATAACACTTCAACGTGGGCCGATGCAACAGCTGAGAACAAACCTGCCTCTGCTGGTGATCAGTCTGGTGGCTGGAATTCCTGGGGTAAAACACCTGCTCCTGAAGCTAGCACTGTTGGTGGGTGGGGAGATGCAGGTGCTTCAAAAGCTGAAGCTGCTTCTTGGGGAAAACGAGGAGCTTCTGCTTCCAATGTTGAAGATTTAGGTTCTTGGGGTAAGCACGGAGGAAGCTCTGATAAACAAGACGAGGACTCCAGATGGGGTAAACTAGTTGAAGATTCTGAATCGAGTCGGAAGAAAGAAGAATCTTCTTGGGGTAAGAACGGTGGATCTGATTCTGGTTTGGGAAAAGGAAATGGAGAATCTAGTTGGGGGAACAAAGATGGAAATTCCAGCGCAAGTAACAAAGAGGGAGCTTCCTGGGGACAACAGGATACAGTCTCTGACGGGAACCAGGGAGGATCTGCTTGGGGTAAAAAGGAGGATGGTAATAAGGATGGTGGAGGATCTGCTTGGGGTAAAAAGGAAGATGGTAATAAGGATGATGGAGGATCTGCTTGGGGTAAAAAGGAGGATGGTAATAAGGATGATGGAGGATCTGCTTGGGGTAAAAAGGAGGATGGTAATAAGGATGATGGAGGATCTTCTTGGGGCAAAAAGGATGGAGGATCGTCGTGGGGCAAAAAGGATGATGGAGGATCTTCTTGGGGCAAAAAGGATGATGGAGGATCTTCTTTGGGCAAAAAGGATGATGGAGGGTCTTCTTGGGGCAAGAAGGACGATGGGGGATTGTCGTGGGGTAAGAAGGATGAAGGAGGGTACTCAGAACAAACATTTGATAGGGGAGGACGTGGGTTTGGTGGGAGAAGAGGAGGAGGTCGTCGAGGTGGAAGGGATCAGTTTGGGAGGGGAAGATCCTTTGGTAATTCTGAGGTTAGTTTGAGAAACTATTTGTTTGGGTTTTTGTTTTTGTTTTTGTAGATATGTTGTAGTCTCATATTTTTAAATTTCCAATGGTTGTAGGATCCCGCTCCATGGAGTAAACCAGGTGGCGGATCAAGCTGGGGCAAGCAAGACGGCGATGGGGGCGGTTCAAGCTGGGGTAAAGAGAATGAGACTGGTGGTGGATCTAGCTGGGGCAAGCAAGATGGTGGCAGGGGAGGTTCAAGCTGGGCAAAGCAGAATGATGCTGGCGGCGGATCGAGCTGGGCAAAGCAGAATGATGCTGGCGGCAGATCGAGCTGGGCAAAGCAGAATGATGCTGGCGGCGGATCGAGCTGGGGAAAGCAAGACAATGGTGGGGGTGGTTCAAGCTGGGGTAAACAGAATGAGGCTAGTGGTGGATCTAGCTGGGGCAAGCAAGACAGTGGCGGGGGAGGTTCAAGTTGGGGTAAACAGAACAATACTAGTGGCGGATCGAGCTGGGCAAAGCAGAATGATTCTGGTGGCGGATCGAGCTGGGGAAAGCAAGACAGTGGTGGGGGTGGTTCAAGCTGGGGTAAACAGGATGGTGGTCGTGGCAATGGTTCTGCCTGGGGTAAGCAGAACGATACTAGTGGTGGATCGAGCTGGGGCAAGCAGAACGATACTGGTGGCGGATCGAGCTGGGGCAAGCAAAACAGAGGCGGAGATGGTTCAAGTTGGGGTAAACAGGATGGTGGTGGTGGTTCTGCTTGGAGTAAGCAGAACGATGGTGATGGGGGATCGAGCTGGTCCAAACAGGGTGATGGGGGATCGAGCTGGTCCAAACAGGGTGATGGCGGTTCTAAACCGTGGGAAGAAAAGAGTGGTGGTCGTGGGTTTGGTGGAAGAAGAGGGGGATTCCGAGGAGGTTTTCGCGGAGCTAGAGATGGAGGACGCTCGTTTGATCGGGATCAATCATCTGGCTGGAAAAGAGACAGTCAAGAAAACACTTGGAAGAGCGACCAAAGTGGTGGATCGGATTGGAAAAAAGGGTGGGGAGAGGATTCAAACAATAGAAAGCCATCTGATTCATCCTCTAGCGGAAACTGGTCTAGCTGGGATACTAACTCAAAGAAAGAAACCAATGCTGGTGATGACAAGCCTAGCAATGAAAACAAAGCAGCTTGGGGAAACGGTAACAACCAGGCTAATACCGGAAATAGCAATGACGGTTGGAACAAGAAGCCAAATGATGATGTTAAAACGAGTGGAGAAGCCGATAACGTATGGGGCGTCAAAACAAACGCAGGAGCACCGTCATCAAGTGGTTCGGCGTGGGGAACCGGAGACAAAAAATCTGGATGGTAAAAAAAAAAACAATCTTGAATTGACTTGTAAGTAGTTCTCACTATCTCTATCTAGTCTAAAGCCCAAGTCTAGTTGAACGCCATGAGGTGCGTCTTTCTTTAGTGTTTGGGGCTCTCTCTTTTGGTTAAACCTCGCCGGTTTGTTTATGGTCGTGACTAAGGACTGATTTTGTAGCTGTTTTGACTTTTGGCATATCGGAGTTTTCATCTTCATCACGTTTCTATATATTATGAACGCTTACAACTTGTGATTATTATTCTAATGCATCGCAGCTTAAACTATTTAGACAACGTCGGATTGTTTTCTAAATTGAAACAACATTTTGTTGTGTACCATTAGTTAATAATCGAAAGAAGACAGTTGAAAAAAAAAAATTTGAAAGAAGACAAAAATAGAAAAAAGAAGATGATAAGCTTCTTGAAGTTGACTTGGTACCTAACTTAAGTAGTATATCCGGGATATCCCATCAAACTCCTCGTTTTTTTTTTGCTTAGCTACCATTTTTTAATCACAATTATAGTTTTAGAAATTAGAAAGAAAGAAAACTATTCAAGAAACACTTAGTAAAGAAAACTATTCAAGAAATACAGTGTGTACAAGATTCCTCCAGCCAATTGATAAGCCCCAATTTGGGACCAAAAAAGTTTAGCCATCAAACAAGAATATATATATTTTATATATTTCCTCCCATATTCTACAACTTGCAAATGCGCGTGTATAATATATAAAAATATGTATATTCGTGTTTTTTTTTTCTTTTTCATATTTTTCTTCGTACCCATAAGTAGTAAATAATAAACCCTTAAGCCAATGATGAAATTATCATCTCGTATGGTGTGGAAAATACCAGAGTAAAATGAGAGTGAATAAAATCGACCAGACTTGTACCGGCCTCAGAGCCACCGCCGCACTGGTATTGCTACCGAATATCATTGAGAAAAGGCCATCATCGCTGTCGCTGCCGCCACCGCCGCCGCCGGGTCCACCTTTACTGTAACCGCGTGTGATGGTCCCACCACCGCCCGTGATTCCCGGAAAACCTCCTCCTTGGCCGTTTCTCCCACTACACCACCAAACCATATTATCAACAATTATAATCATCAAAATTTAGTAAAAAATAATCATCATAATAAATATCACAATAACAATTTGTTGTGTCAAACGATACTAACAGTGACGCGAGTCCTTGATCAAAATGGACGAATCAATGTAAAAAGTTCGTAAGTGATAGTAAAGACGAAAACAAGTGGCTCCATCACATGCATGCTTCACATATATATATTTTCCTTCACATGTTAGAATTTATGACTTTACGTCTAGATTCAATTCTCGTCCTATTAAATAAAAATGAAAACTCTCTCCTTTAAAAGATTTAAGTAGTTTTTTTTTAAATTCACACTTCAAAAAAAAAAAAAAAATTGTGACAAGTGAAAAATATGTAGCTACCTTTTTGGTACACTAACTAATCTAAATTCCTAAGCTAGCCCACTATAACTATCCAGCAAATCGGTATTGGTTAACTAGATAACTGGTAAATCCCAGAAATAAAAGTAGTTTTGACAAGGAATATCGAACTTCTGACAGCAAGACGGCTAAGAGAATCCGCCATCCTTCTTACATACTTTACTTTTGCAAAAGAGGGTCAAATGTTAAATTTTATCTATTGAATTATCAAAAAGATCTAACGCAACACCAAGTAGCTCATGGAGATACGTAGATATATACTTATTATGACTGTTTCTTCCACATCTAAGTACGTAGATCGAATCTATATATTATATAGTCTTCGAGAAGGTCCCACTAGGCATTGTTTTTGCTGGAAAGCAGATGATTCAATAAGGGAATATATCAACGAAATATGAACCCAACTTTATCGTATATATATATATATATGTGTGTGTGTGTGTTTATCACCTATCCATTTATAAAGTCAATTTTATTGGTCCAATTTGATTCAATAATCAAACACTAAATGTTTGGATAATCAAACCTCAAATGTGTGAAGAACTATTTCACTAGGAAATGAATCTTTTTTCCTTCTTCTTAAAGTTCATCCAATTTGTGGGGTTTAGATGTATATAAGTTGCCAAACAACGAACCACTAAACCCTAAATTGGTGAAGAACTTGCTAATAAGGACATGAATCTTTTTGTTTTATACTTATAATAATTTTGCTGTTGGGATTTAAAGTTATACCATATCGTCAAACAAAGAGAACCACTAAACCCTAATTTGGTAATAAGGAAATGAATATTTTTTAATAGAGGTTTCATTTTTTATTATTTTGCATGTAGGAGAGGAAATACGACAAAGCAACAAGAAAAGCATATAGGTTATACACTATAGAAAGGCCTTTGGGTTTTTCATATTTTATAGATCTCCGATCCACACGCTTCGCACGTGTGAGATATATGAAAAAAGGGAAAAAGAGAAGCTTTTCTGAACATGAGCTTTATGCATGTTCATATTAACGTCATTGTTTTCTTTGTTGCCATTTCGAAATTGTCTTAACATGGTGTGTAACTCACTAACTTATTAATATCCAAAACATTTTTGACATGCATACACAATTCATTTTCTATTTCTTGAAAAAATTGGAAACAATAAGAAAGTTTTTTGTTAAAAAAATATAATTAGTTTTAGTGAAGAACCTAAACTTAAAATTTTGAGAACCTAAGTTAGGTAAAGCAAAACTATCACAAATACACAAACCAAACTTGCAATCATTTTTGTAATTAATTACTGAAAATAGCACCAAGTTTCGAAATCCTCACGAATAATGAAAGAATCTGGTATATATGTTTCTAAGAATAATATTATTGATTTTTTAAAAAAAGAAAAAAATGTTGATGTTATTTTCAGTATATAGTGTAAAAAACAATGAAAAAGGTCCTATTTTAGAATGGAAAAAAACCAATAATAAAGAATAGGGGGGTTTGACCCCAAAAAAAAAAACAAAGAATAGGGGCAAAACCGTAATAAGAAAGATGCTAGTTTGGGTGGATGAGGCGATACCGGAGTATATCATATTAGTATTAGAATACCTGGGATCGCCGAAAACGCCGGCGTTGACCGTCAGCTGGTCAATGATTGCGGCGGCTTTCGCCTGAACGCTGGAGGCTCTGGCGTAGGCAGGGCTCACTCCGTCACCTGACGGCACGAAAAACGCTCCGTTAACCATCACGTCTCCTTCCGTCCTCCAGTTCCATCTCCCCCAGTGTTTCTCGTTTGTGTCCACGCGCTTCGTCACCTATCGCAAATAAACACAGCGCATGAAAACCACGCGACACCAAAAGCGCGTATCGTAACGGAACCTAATTTCCTTTTTTGACTTGTGTCAACGTCATGACGACAAAATAATGTAACCGGCAAACAAGACTCCAGCCGGCGCGTGGGAGTTACGCGCTAGTGGCCCCACTATTGCAGACACGTCAGATAAAAAGCAAGCCGGCCCCACCAATACATATCCAATTTTAAAGATAAACTATTCATTCATCTTTCAGAATAATTTAAAAAATCTTTAAAAAAAAAAAACTAAAAGAGAAAACATTCAAAACATTATTTTCAAAATACTTGGTTATGTATAGTTTTTCCTTGTAAAATCGATTTGGTTGATTATATATATATATCGTATAAATAAACGGTTGTTATTGTATATGTAAACTTCGTACCACGGGTTTATTATTTTATACCGTTTTAAGTATATATGTTTTTGAAAGAAAAAAAAAGGCTGATATATAAAATAAATTTACCTCTTTGGCATTGGGATCAATGGGTGCGGTGTAACGGTTACCCTGACTATTGATGGTAGGGTTAGCACTTCCGCCAATTGCATACATTTGCCAAGCCGTGAAATCGTTGTTGACGACGTGGATATAACCGTGCCTACACCGAGGCATCCTCTGCACCAGCCCTTCCCCGAAATGGTTGAATGCAATTGTCACCTGCATCCCCGAGTCCGCCGTATACCTTTTTAATACAATGCCATTATCAAAAATCCACAAAAAAGGGTTAAATTGATAAAATCCGAACGAAACTTTTGCTGTAATTGAAAAAGGTTATGAAATCAAGGGGGCTTGTGCGGGGAAAGTATTTACCGGTCGTCGTGACCTAAGAGCATAACCTCGTCGTGGTGATAGAAATAGTTGTTGGAGATTGTGACGGCAGTGGATGCAAGGATCACGTCGATCAGTCCGTCCGTACAGTATCCGAGAGAGCAGTGATCGACCCAAATGTGATGCGAAGCTGAGACTGAGATCCCGTCACCGTCGGAGACCCCTCGCAATCCGACGTGTGTTGGCGACGAAGCGACCAGAGTGTTTCCGGAGGGTTTGCAGTGGTGAATGTGGACGTTGTGGATGATGACGTGGCTCACCTGCTGGATCGTGAGGCATCCATGGCCGGTGATTTGGACATTCGTGCCTCGCCCGTCGATCGTCTTGTAGCTTCCGACGATGAGCTCGTGTTTGAGTATGATCCCCATGTCGCCGGAGAAAACGATCCAGAGAGGTTCCGGCTGGATCACGGCGTGACGAAGGGTTCCGGGAATTGGGTTCGCCGCGTCGTTGTCCGAGGAATCGGTGACGAGGTAAAATCGACCGCCTTTACCGCCGAGCGTACCTTGTCCAAAGCCGATTGAGCAGTCGGCGAGGCGTTGGCGATTTTCCGACCAGTTTGGGTCGCAGCGCCAGCAGTCATCGATTGGGTTTCCGGTGATGCAAGAAGGTATTGGCGCCGACGCCGTCGTGTCGTCGTCTTGTTGGTAAGTGAAAAGGTTTCTTCTGTAGAGGGAGTCGTTGAGTTTTCTGCATTTGATAAGAGAATGATAAACGCTGGGAAAGAAACAGAGGAGATGATGCTCTGTTTTTGTTTTTAATGCAGACTTTTTCCAAGAAACAGAGGAGAGGTTTTGACTCAAAAGCCGGATGATCTTAATCAAAAAGTCTCAAAACCCATTCAAACTTTTTTCTGCAGACTATTTCAATAGACTGCCTTTTTCAGATTTAAGTTGGAATACTTGGGAATGAGAAAGACCCAGAAAATAAAATGCAAGAAAAGTAAGAGAAAAGTTATACCTTTGAACATTAAGAACAACATCTTCGGGGAATGGGTGTTGGTGTGGGAGAGAAAGATTGAAGAAAGATGTTGAGGTTGATGATGAAGAAGATGCTCTTCCAAGGTGAGAGAGAGAAACCAAGAGGCAGAACAAGATAATGCAAATGTATGTTGGTTTTTGAGGATTATTGATCCTCTTATGAGCCACCATTATTACCTCCTCTTCTTTCTCTCTCTTGTTATCTCTTCTGAAAAGGGCCAGCCAAATTAGAAACTCAAGTTTCTTAAATATGGTTTATGGGGAATTGTGCAAATCGGGTTATATAATAAACAAGGTCAAAAGAATTTATTTGTGTTTCCTTCCTATCTCTCTCTATCTCTTCTCTATAGTTTGTTTCAAGTAGAAGAAAAGAAGTTTAGAGAGAGAGGGATAGTGTGTGAAGAAGGGACAGAGAATCCTTAAAGGGCTTAAAAACTCTCTCTCTCTCCTTTCTCCAATCTGATTCTTACTTTTGTATGAGTGACTCGGTTAACTTGCATTATCCAATCATCTACACATCCCTCTCCTCGAAACAATCTTTCTATGGATTTAATGTCATTAAACTCAGGACAAGTTACACAAAAATATATATGTTGTTGACGATTGTAATTCGCTTTAAATAAAACAAGCGTATATATATACCTCAAAACGAAACTCGAATGCAAGATAATAATGCTCTCTGTCGAAGGTTCTGGTTCGATTAGGACACACAAGAGCAGAACCCTCTACAGATTTTGTCCAACTCAAAGGGACAGAGTTGTTCGTGAAGACGATCTTTATCGGAATATACTTAAATTTCTATAACTACATACTTCTTAGGTTTTCTTACCAAATGGAAAATTTTTGTGTTTCGCAATCTCGCAAATGGAAACTTAACATTACCGAATTTTTACGTTTAAAATTTTGAAATCTTCTGTTTAAGTTGGAAATTTTAGTTACAAAAAAAAATTGGAAACTTTTTTTTTTTTTTTTGTAACTGAAAATTGGAAACTTATGAACACTACGAGAAAACTGAGTATTGATAGCACGTTACGATAGCACGATTTTTGTAACTGCTATTAAAAAAGGTATGCTGGGTTGGAATACTCTATTATAGCATTTTAAAAATGCTAAACCAAATTTTCAATAAACGGGGGCAAAAAATAATTTTCAGAGTCTAATTTATGTCTTGAGCGCCAAACACTTAGCAAATTTTTTAGTTTTGGCGAATTTTATCCTCAATTTTATCCCTCTTTTGCTCACAAAACTCGATTCTCTTAACCAAAAAAAAACATTCTCTCTCTCTCTCTCGTCAGTAAACAACAACGCCGTCGAGACTCTAAAGCTTCCATTCCCGAGCTTGATTTCGGCGGCCGATGGCGGTTTGGCTTGGTCAGTTCACGCCTAGGGTTCGAACTGGCGGTTTGGCTCTTTTTCGATCCAAATCTCACTACGTGCGAGTGTTTGTTTCCCGAGATCCAAAGTTTTGCAACTCCGTGGATCTCCTCCTCTCTCTATATCTTGTACCTTGAGGTTCGTCTCTCTGTTAAACTTCGACATATGACACATATCTTATCAACTTTTAATAAAAAAAAGTTTTTTTTCTCTCAAACACGACTGACTATCGAGAGCAAAACCTAATCTTCAATCGCCTCTTGCTCTCGATGGTTTCGCCGCCGCGAGCCGTCGCATCTGCTCCTCTGGTGAGCCCCTCTCCGGTCTGATTCTGCTCAACCACTTTCAACTAATTTCGATTCAACTAAAAAAATTCAGTTTCGCAAACAATTGAAGGTTCCAACGATTCAACTAATTTCGAAGACCCAGCTACGAACGTTGGCCCTACGGTCGATGAACTTGTGCCATTTATCTCCGGCAACGTTGTAGTTGCAGTTGTTTCTGCATCTGTTGGGCTTGACGATTTTGATGATTGAGTCATTTGGATGCAATGATGTGATACTTCTTTTGGACAGTCTTTCTGATTTTCGTTCTCTTGTCCTGTTGTAATTGTGTCAAGAAGAGTTTTAACTAGTCTTATTCAAGGTCGAAGGAGGGTTTGCTTGCGCTTTGGATATGGTGAATCATATTGAAGCAAATATGGGGATTTCTTTGGGATCACAGCCGCTGGTTATCCTGGTATCAAATTGCTCTCTTTTCTAATTTCATTGTTGGTTTGTTAATGTCTTGTGTTAGTGTTTCGATTGACTTGCACTAAAGAATAATGTTTGTCTTTTAATTAGATCGAGTTTACTGTATCACATGGTTTATATATACTCAATTGTGTAAAATATGAAATTTGCAGAAGAAGTGGAAGCCACTTCAGACTCTTGCTATGTCAATGCAGATCCAAGTAATGGATAATAACTGGACTAGACATTGATGATGTAGACAAGGTTTGTTAGCCACTTTATATTTTTGTGTCAATTGTTGGATATAGCCTTATGTTATGCTCTTATGCTTATAGTTTTTGAATATGCAGCTACTGATATAGTCAGAATGCTCGTTTTGCATCCTCATGAGCAAGTCTACTTATTAAGCATGTGGAAAACAACAATGGTAATCATCTCTCACGTGAAGCTATAGTTTCTCAACATGAATTAAAGTATCAGCTAATGTCCTTTATTTAACTTGTATCTCTCTGTTACTTTAAATTCAATCAGACCTGCTTTTGGATTTGATAAAGAAAGTCACATGAGATTCAGCTCTTCCGGCAAATCTTCTAACAACAGTTCGTGTCCTGGTTAATCTATTCAAGAATTCTTCATTTCATTACTGGCTGTAGAGGCATCATAGTCAAGTAAGTACTATTTCGTCTCCTTGCTTTTATATCATATTTAGAATCTGTGATAATCTTTGTGTCATAGAAAATGATCAGCCAGATGAAAAGAACACCATTGTTTTCAAACTCCATGTTAAATAGCCATATCAGCTGAGTTCCCTGAGTTCAGCAACAAGGACAAGACTCTAGTGTTTCAATTCTCTGTCAAGCACGAGCATAAGCTTGCCTATGGTAGTGGATACATTAAGCTGCTCAGTGGTGATGTTGACCACAAGAAATTCGGAGGAAACACTTCTTACATGTGCATTTTCTGTTCCATTTGTCCCTTTCATCTCTATATCGTTATATCAACATCAGACATTTAAACGTCACGCTTATCTTCTTTTACTCGCAACATCATGTTCAGCCCTGATAAGGGAGCACTTGAAGTGGTGAAAGTATTAGGACAAGTTTATATTATCATAGATCATTGATAAACATCTGATGACCAAACTTCATGAATTGCAGGGGACTACAGGGAAATGGGAACGATGTGTGATTATAATGTGCATTGCAATAAAGACATTAGAAGCAGCATACCAAGGCTATCGATCTCTCATCCTCAGGTACACAAACTTCTTTACAAGCTTGTGCATTCATTAACTATTTGTAAACTTTTCTGTCAAGCTTCTCCAACGGTTCATCTTCGATGTGTGTTGAACAAGTGGAAACTGAAACAGAGTTGATGAATACAGCGGGAACGAGCGTTGTGGAGGCTGACAAAGAAATGCTTGATCGACTGCCTAAGATTGAGCCGATCAGTATGTTTTGTGATAAGTTCCTAAAACTATTCATAAGTAGACTTTTTCAGGTTTTGTCGAACTTGCAATGTATTTTATGTTGAGAATTGACACTTGTTGAGACTTGGATTCAGAATTATAAATTTTTAATATAGATTGTATTTTTTCGCATATGGATTGTATTTTCTTTCGAACGTGGATTGTATTTTCTGCGAAAACTGGTTTCTTTCGAATGGGGAATACAATGTTGCAAAACAATAGATCATAGCCTAAAAAAAGAGTTACAAAACACAAGATCATAGCCTGGAAAAAGAGCTACAAAACACTAGATCATAGCATGAAAAAAGAGCTACAACATTAATTAGTATAACATTTAAATGAGTTATAACAGCATAAATCAAAGCGTTGAAATAACGCTATAATAGAAAAACATATAATAGCACAAATAGAAAACGCTATCGTATGAGGTCAACCTATTATAACTCCTCCAGTCATAGCGTTTATGAAAACGCAATTATACCTCTATGATAGCGTTATTCGTGTGCTAAGAATGCCCATTTTTCTTGTAGTGCGAAGATTTATTCTTTTATAGTTAAAGATAAGATTTATGTCTGGAGGTTAAAACTTAAAAACAAAGAGGTAAATTTTTCTTACATAAAGGAAACTTTTGATAAACTGTATTTTTACCGGTTTCTAACATTTGTTTTTGTGTCTTTTATCGAGTCAAAGTTTGGTTTTAGAGTCTTTTAGTCATTTCAGGTAAAAATGCGTTTTAGGGAGAAACTGGAGCAACATGGTCGAAAAACGCACGGAACTGAGCAAAAAGGCAGAATCGATCGATGCAACATTATCATAGAGTTCCAAATCGGTCGACGCACATCTGAAGCTGGTCGATGCAACATGCTAAGAAGATCCAGAATCGATCGATGCACGCCGACGTGAAGAAAAAGAAATTTCGGGCTCTTCCTGTTTTGGCCCAAATTTGCCTAATTTCGACCCTGGACGGCCCTAGACCTATAAATACCTATTTTTAGCCACTTTTGGCAAAAAAAAACTTTATTTTTCTACAGACTTTGTATCTATTTTTCTGGAGAAGATCTCTGAACCTCTTTTGACAAATTTGGAGAAGATTTCTGAACCCTCTTATCATCTATTGAATTTCTTTATGATTTCTCTCATACCTCTTTGCTTATTCTCTACAACTATGTGTGAGTAGATTTCATAGTTAGGTTTTAGGGTTTTCAAGGGAATTCATGAATTGCTAGTTTAAGATCGTTAGATAGGGAATTATCGATTGGTTTCTTCATCTATTGTTGATCTTATTGCTGGAACTTGACTCGCGGCCTAGTTTATGATCTTAGGTGTATTTACGCCCCGAAAGCGTTTGTTAAATTCCCTGAAAGAACATAAATGAGCAAAATATCCTTAACCAACGAGAGTTGATGTTATTGTGTTTTGTGAATTTATCAAACTCGCTTATAATGCATGTTTAGGTTGTTGAATTCAACAGGACTTATTATTCATATATCTAATACATAGGATTTAATACTCTGGGAAGAGATTGATCTAGTCTAGTGATTTGAGTTCGAGAACGATGCTTAATGCTTTCCTTGCTTGATTTTCTGTTTTGCAATTCATGGTTCCTGCAAATTTCCCTGAAGCATGACATCTTTAATTCATAAGTTTAATTCGTTTTTATTTAGCTTGTTATTTCATTGCATTAAAACTACAAACAACTCTCATTAGTCTTAACTTTACTTTACTCTTGCATTCTCGTAGTGTTTCACTTTGTCTATGTGGATTCGATCCCTTCTATACTAATTCGTTTGTTGTGCTCTTGCTGTAGTTATTTTTAGGGTTAAACATGAAGTGTTTCAACTTTTTGAGGATTCCTTTTCTAACGTACATAGGTGAAAAGTAACAAAAGAATCGTCAATTAGCTTAACAAAAAAAAGGTGATGCAAACAAGCATATTTACTTCTCTTGCATGCATACTGAAAACATAACTACGTTTTTACCAAAAAAAAAAAAAAAAAATACGTAGAAAAAACAACAAAACAAATGATATATTGAATAATTGTAAAATGATCCTCAATTATTATTGTCTAGAATTCCCATTAGAGTAAAGGTGAGAGAAAAAGAACATAATCACTAGAATCTGACCTAAGTTGAATAACTTTACCTAACCTATAATAGTCTTCATCTAAATATGCCTATTAATCAAAGAGTTGAGGTTAACTAGTTGCAATTATTTCCATCAAAATTATCTCTCGAGTTCAATACATTAGTAGCTGGTTTAAGGAAATTAAATTAATTAAATTGTCGTGAATAATATTGAATTTAATTAGCCAGTATATTTGCTAATTTTAATCAACAAATTAAAGGTGGCACTCCCAACAACTTGTCTGTATTCAATTTGTTTATTGCAATTGGTGTATTTGTTATGGAGAATGTAATCAAAGAAAAGAACAAAATGTTGAAATTATGAATAAAATAAAATAATCTGATGAAAGTGATAGAATAAGTCAGAAATACAAAAGGAAATGATGTACAATTAATTCAATAAAATCGGCTATATTTAAAAGATTTGTGGAGAAAAATATTATGATTTTTTTTTTTTTCTTACCCCTTTTAAAAAAGTTATATTTTCTTTTGGTGAGATTCTAGGCCAAATTGGCATTGTTGCCCGTTTGGTGATCTCTAATTTATACGGTTTAAGGCGAAATATTAATCTAAATTTGGATAAATATAACATTTCTGTTGACCAAAAAAATATAACATTTCTATGTTCGATACTCGATAGTGTGTGAGGGGACACAGAGAATCCTCAAAAGGGCTTAAAAACTCTCTCTCTCCTTCCTCCATTATGATTCTGAAAGAATGAATCAGTTAGCTTGCATTACCCAATCATCCACACATCCCTCTCCCCTAAACAATCTTTCTATGGATTTAATGTCATTAAACTCCAGACAAGTTACACAAAAAAAATATATATATACGTTGCTCAAGATTGTAATTCGCGTTATATAAATAAGCGTATATATTAAAAGGAATGTTCACTTCGAAACGAAACACGAGTGCAAGATTAGAATGATCTATGTCGAAGATTCTGGTTCGATTTGGAACACGAGCAAAAACTTCACTCAAAAGAACATAGTTATTCGTGAAGACGATTTTTTATCGGATTATCTCTTATTTAGGAGTTATACATAAATTTCTATAACGGTCAATGTTCACGAGCCTTTCTTCCGAGGAGACCACCGCGTTATTGTTGCTGAGCGGCAGATACGGCGTCGCCGCCGTGGAAAACAACCGCTGCTCATGAATCAAACAGAGTCCTTTTACATTCTCGAAGCACGCGATACATTCTTGAAACACGCGGCTGACAAAACCCTAAAACCCCAACCTCTCTCACGTTATTGCAAGTTCTTTCAGTGAAGTCCTTGGATAAATTGCAAGGTATCTCCTCTCATTTTCTCTGAAAATTGCTGCTAATAATAAATACCCCTAATTTTTTGAATTAATCAGATGTACCTGGTGGAGCTGGAGAAGCCATTGCGGATTTGAAACAACTCTTCTCGCTTTCTGAAAATTTTGGTTATTCAGAGTGGATATCGATATGCATCCGTGTATCTAAGTTGAATTTCCAACGGCTCTATTCGCATAGCCAAATCATGCTCCCCGCTATTCTTCAGACCATCAGTAGTAACCCTATCAAAGTACCGTTTATCAAGCAATCACATAAAGACAAGATTTTTTAGGTTACATCTTCTAGTTGGTTTCTCTGTGTTTTCTCCATATGGTTTTGGAACAAGATAAAGACAAAAATTTTAGGTTAACATCTTCTTGTTTATCCATTCATTTTAGTCGTTACATATATAGCAATTGTCTTCTGTTGACAAAAGAAGAAACGAAGCAATTGTGTCCTACTTAGCTTATTAAACCAACAAGTAACCTATTTATAATTGGGCTTAATGGCCCAATAGTCTCCTTTTACTTTTTGGTAACGGGACTCTTTCCTGCGTTGACTCTGCTTCTCCATTTTTGTCTTTGCTTATTCTTCTTTCTTCCTTGTCACGAACCATCTTCTACATCTTCTTCTTTTCACATTTTCTGTTTCTCTCTTGTGCATGATTAAGCATAGGAGGAAACTCCAAAAATCTTTGTTAGAAAGTAGTAGCTCATTACAGTCTTCCATATGCAAGAAGTTCCTTCGTCTAACAATGTGGGCAAGCTAGGAGGGGAGGTTTCTGTTTCTCGTTAAGTGAGATTTAGGTGTGTATGCACAAGGGAAGAACACAAGAATTTTATGGTTGTTCGCATTTCAAACTACGTTTAGACACATGTTATGTATCTTTGGATCTGGTCTGCTGCACTAATGGTTTAGTAAAATATGCTTTTGTAAACTTGAATCCATCCCGCCAGTTGTCTATGAACAAACAAAATATAGAAAATTTAAATTTATATGTATATTAATTATTATGGGTAAAATTAATGCTTTGTAAGAAAGAGGGGAAAAGTAAAAAAGTCATCCAGCAAGAGTGTTAAAGCAATAGAAAATTAATAGCAAAGACAAAATGAATCAAAATTATTTACTTGAGATTCTTGAATGCGCGTGAGTTCCCATTTTCCCGTATTGGTCCAACGTTTTTGATTTGATTTATTGAGTAGGAAAATATGGACGTTGTGAAACGGTAACATTTTTCGACCGTTTGATTTTTTTTTTTTTAATTTTATTAAAAGTATAAAGATAATACTCTATAAGTACTCCATTGAGTTTTAGCCATATATGCTCTCCCATAAAAACATAGGCAAGAGCGGTCGAGGGCGGTTGAGTGCGGGCAAGGGCGGGCGGGCGAGAGCGGGTGAGAACGTGTATGTTAGCAGAAGCAGGGTTAGAAAAGAAGTTTTGGGCAGAAGCGGCATCTACTGCGGTTTACTTGATCAATATGACTCCAAATGCGTCACAAGTTCAAAATACGAGAAGAGGTTTGGTTAGGAAAGAAAGTTGATTTCAGTTATCTCATAATAATTCAGATGTGTAGCTTACGTTGATACTATTCAAGACAAGATGAGTCCAAGAGAAATTAAAGGAACATTCATGGGGTATCTTATCGAGACAAAAACTAAAAAAGTACATATTTCAAACGTATTAAATATTTAATTGAACCACAAAACTAAGAACATGCGTATCACAAATCTATTATAGTATGAATCGAGATGCGGTTGAAAGTCGAGATTTATGTAATTACTTTAATACCCTTAATGAAAATAATTTATTCTGATTGGTCGATTTCGTTTAATTAATCTGTTTTTAAATGAAAAAGGAAATAATCCGTGATTAGAGTAAATGAGATGTGGATCAGGGCCTGGCCTGGAGGGAAGCAGCCCAAGCCCATATTTTTTTGGCCGGCAATATAATATATACTTGGCGACCTATTGTTTAACAAAAAAAAAACGGTAGCTTCGTTGGTCAAATACCAAATTTCTTATCCAACCTGTGGCATGTTGGAATCCCCGTACTCATTTTGTCTTGGATTTTTAATAGATATTTTAAAATTTATTAGTTTGTGATTAAATCTGTGATTAAATAACGAAATAATCCTTCGTTAAAAAGGACAATATGGGGATCGGGCTCTGACCTGGAGAATTTTATGCGATTGAAATTCAGAAATATGACATATATATTTGTTTCGTTGTAATCCGAAACGGAAGTTCTTCTCATTGTAAATAATTAAATCTTTGATTAATGGAAAGATAATGTCGTATCTATGTTTATCGGGTTATATAAAAAAAGAAAAACGCGTTTATTTTTTTCGATTAAAAAATAAGGAAATTTTATGCGATTAAAGTTCGGAAATATGACATATATATATATTTGTTTCGTTGTAATCCAAAACAAAAGTTCTTCTCATTGTAAATAATTAAATATTTGATTAATGGAAATATAATGTCGTATCTATGTTTATCGGGTTATATACAAAAAAAAACGTGTTTATAGTAATCAGAAATATATATTCGTTTATGTTGATAGTTATCGTAGCCGAAAAGAAAAAATGAATAAACCCTAAACCCTAGATCGTTTTTTCTCTTATAAATACTTTGTGTCTCTTTACATATTCGTCACGTTCTTTTTTTTTATTGATTTAGTTTTTCTGCTAGGGTTTAGTCGATATATCTTATTCGAGAATTTCTTTTAGCATGTTTTCTACTTGCACGTTAATCTATCTATGTGTTCTTCGGAATACAGTTTTGCTCATCCATCGAACGTTATGATCACTTGGGAGATTACTCGGACGTCATCAGATAACTTTTCTAGCTGTGTTATTTATATGTTAGGTCGTTAACCTATTTTATTTTTTTTGTTATTTAGACGTTTGCGTGATTCTTTAGGTTTTGTAGCGCAGTCTTTTGCTAAAGATTGTCGTGACGGTTCGGATCACCGGACCCATCTCTTTAGTGCAGATGTGAAACAAACTGATCGATCTAATAATCATTATGTTACTCTTTATGTTTTCGTCGATATCGTTAAAAAAAGGTTAGAGTTTCATATGTTTTTTCTCTTATTAATTTTTGCCTTTAGTGCATATGTGAAACAAACTGATCGATCTAATAAGCGTTATGTTACTCCTTATGTTTTCGTCGATATCGTTAAAAAAGGCAAGAGTTTCGTATGTTTTTTCTCTTATTAATTTTTGCCTTTTCTAATCGGTGATTTGTTTTAAGGTATCCATGTCGTTTTCTTTGGGATTCGGAACTTGAGTCTTGGCGTGTGCGTCAATATAGTCCAATTATTGAAGGTTGGTCATGTTGTTTATATTTTTTTGTTTTCCTGTGTTTAGTTGCATATGTTTTTTTTAGTTTTTTATTACTTTTTTTTAGTTTTCTTTGTGTTTGGTTGCATATGTTTCTTTTTTTTATGATCTTAATACTTTTTTTAAGATGTAGATTGGAGTTCTGCGTTTCATATATCGGTTCTTGACCAAAAGTGTCTATCTTTTGAAGGTATTACAGTGTGTGGGATTATTTATTTATTTATTTTTTGTTATTCTAACACTCTGTTTTTAGACCAAGGCTTGGGTTGTACACAAAATCCGTTTGGAGTCCGACAGTATTTTATGTTTTATTTTATTCAAATTTTGTGCTCATTCACTATGTTTGCGTGTTTTTGGCTTTGTATGCGATGCCAACAATGATGCTTATGAAGAGAATTTGTCTTATGTCGATTCGAACTTACGGATCGGATGCGGTGTAGAATACATCGTTTATATGTCTCTATATTTATTTTCTCAATATAGAGTTTTTAGTGGATTTGATTTGTTGGTCTTATCTGCATGTGTTAGGAGGGAAGGTCCCCTACCCGTGTATTGCTTGTGGTGCCTTGGCGAGGACTTTCGATGATGTGTATCAACGAAACACAAGTGAATCTGTCGTTTGTGTACTGAGGTTTTGGAAGATGACAAATGGCCAAGGTAGAGTTTAAGTTCTGATCGCATGTCGTGTTATATGTTTAGAATCTAATTTTATTATTTTTTATTAGGTATTGACAAGAACTATGTTGTCTTGCGTTCTCATCCTCGTTGCTCTGATAATCTGTTTAATCCTATCGATAAAGAGGTAGATGAGTTTAGGGCTACTTATGTGTTATTTTTTTAAAATAAAAAATTTGAATTTGTCTTTTTGTTTAGTTTTACATGGTTAATGTATTGGATCTTTGTGTGTGTAGATGATACTGTCTTCGGAACTGATCCACGGCCACCGGCGATCCCATGTGCTTATGATTTTCTAATCTCTTTGAATGACGGGTGTAATTTGGACCCAACAACTTTAATTTTCGTTTAAGTATCTATGTCTTTATTTTAAACATGAATATTTGGTAATATTATTATTTATGTCTCGAATGTGTTCTATATTATGTGCATTGTGTTTTTATCATTATTTTGTTTTTAAACGTAAATTTCTACTAATATATAGTGTGGCTATAGATAGAATGATATTTTAATATCGACTGTGTTCAGGTTCTTATAGTTGTCGTCTTTAAAAAATTTCGTTGTTTTCATATTTACTTGCTGATTGTGTCTTTCGTTTATTAGAATTTATTTTATCATCTTGGTGATTAAAAAATTAAATAGGGTTCATCTGAAATTATTAGGACAAGCAATAGTTATTTATAGAATTTTAGAAGCACGATTAATATACATTATCGATTCATTTTATTATTTTGATGTTCGATAATTTTGTGAATTCAATTATTATTTATATAATTCAGCTTTTAAAAAAATAACTAATATATCGAATACAAACAATGATCATATAGATAGTCGGTATTTATTTCCTCTCTATATTTATATATAGAAAAGCAAAACAGTTTTTCTAAAAATTTAGTGCATATTATTTATACATCGATCCACAATGCATGATAATGTGCATAATATATATAGAAACGAATAATTTTCAGTTAGACGACATTACACTCACTAAAACGACATGCTACAATGTCGTTCAACCATAGTGTATAATCGCATAACGAATTGACGGTTTTACCCTCAAAAGCTGCCGTCGTAAATCCGGATTCGCTCTCCCTTCGTCTTCCCTCCTCGATTCAAAATTCGGAAATCCGATCCAGCCTTAGGGTTTCTCGACCCGCCTCCACCATGAACTCCGTGACGGTTCTCGAAGATGATAATTATGCTGCTGAAGGTTCGAATTCCGTCTTACTTATCACCATCTTTCTTCGCATTTTCGGGTTTCTCTTCGTAATTCCTTCATTCATTTGGAGTTCACTGCTCGCATCTCGGGAGACTTTTATTTTTCTCTCCTTTTCTGTCAAATTCAAAAGTTTTTTTTCTCACATTGAGATGGTAAATTGGATTTTATCCTTTTAGGTACCCAATATGCTGTGAGTCTTTGTTATTGAATATATATTCTTCTTCGCATCGGATTGTTTCATTCTCATTTGCTGGAATTTCAGCTCGCGACTTTGTTTTTTCTTTTCTTGGAATTTAGGGTTTGAATTCCGTTTAGTTAGATTGTTATTAGCTGCTAATAGTGTTAGGGATTTCGCTAACACGTTGATGAAATTGGCAGAGGTTCCTATTCATAAGGAAAAAGGAAAGACGAGCGTTCTGGAATCTCTTATGAGCAGTGTACAGAGGAGAAAACTGGCGGATATTAGCAACTTGCAGGATCTTTCAAAACAAATGAACAGAGAAGAGACGCGCCAGCAACAAAATATGCTATTCTCTTCTAAGGAATATGCCGAAAAGCTTCAAAAGGCATTGCCTTTTCACTTTGGTCTTGTTGAAATCGTGGCTGACTGTATTTTGCTGATTCGGTTGCTTTATTGATTTTGTTTTTGCAGGAAAACATGACGCTGATGAAAGCTCTAGCACACAGAAAGTATCCATCTTGTTCTTTAGAACATGTTGGCTTGTTAGTTTCATACTTTCATGAACGATCTTTTGTTGGTAATGTTGTTTTATATTGTGGCTGCAGTAAAATCATCGAGCTGAGCGGTATTGAGTTTCAGAAACTGAGGATAAACTTACGGAATGTGCAGGAAAAGAATTTGCAGCTTGCACAGGCAAACAGTCATATGTTGGCGGTGTGTCCCATCTTTCTTTGGTTCAATTTTTGAGATGATTGTGAAATTATTTTTTACTATATGATTCAAGTATGACTTCATTGTCTTCTTTTCATATTTTTCCTGGCAGGAACTCAATACAAACAGAGACAGAGTAAGCTTTTCTGGAACTGAAGTTGCTCAAAACTAGGCTTTCTTTTTTCATTATATTTCAAGTGCTTAGATCAACTGACATTGTATGTACATTTTCAGCTCAAGCTACTTCAGCATGAACTTGGCTGTACGAATGTATTACTCGGAACCAGGAAAATGCAGCTTGAGGCAAGTTATCCCCTTGTTCTGTATATTACCATTGACTATAGTTGCCTGAGAATTGAAAAAAAAGTTATAAACTTAGAATTTGTTATCTAATTTCGTCCAGGAGCAAGCATTTCCATGTACACATCACGCATCAAAAGATAAGGTGCTTACTTGAATTTTCCTGGGTGACATTTCCAGAATTGGAAATTATTACCTTTAGTAGTACATTGTTTTCACGCTATTTGGCTTTGTTATTGACTTCAAGGTTCCATCAAACGTTTCTGATGGGGACTGCAAACCCTTTCAGGTGCATGATATGAATCATAAAGACACCAAGAGAAAGCGAACGTCAAGGATAAAACGTAAACTGTTTTGCTTAGATTCATTGTTGATCCTAGAAACCCTTTTTTGCATCCTTACCCTAAATCGTTTCATCTTCAGCTTCAGAAAGCTCCAACGTTAAGCCAATACAGGTTAAAGAGAACGCTAACACTAAAAGGTCCAAATCTTCTTAATGTTTAATCCATGTTTTCTGTGAAAGCTTTTGGCAGTCAAGTAAACCCGAATTGGTATTGTTTCGTTTGTAGGAAAGTGTCTGGAGTAATAGATACTACTGGTATCCCCGAAGTGACCTGTCAGACTGAAAATGACATTGAAAAGGGAGTTGTCTCTCTAGAGGCAAAACAAATTGTTGACAATATTGTCACCAAGAAGTTTGTTCTTGATGCAGCAAACCCAGTAAAAGACAGTGTGCATAGCAAGAGGTTCTTATATTCAGTGCGAGAATTACATTTCTTTTATTTCCATTTCTATTCCAAAAGAATGGGAAGACAAGAATATCTTTTTTGTGCTTTAATTCTTTTGTCTGGTTGTTTTGGCATAGGCAATGTGTACGAAGGAAATCTACCAGGTTTGATGTTCAAGAAACTGAACAAACGGAAAAATTGCTTGAGATGGATGATACCAAAGAAATTAAAGAAACTGCCAGGTTTGTTAGTGTTTTGTCCTCTTTCCACTTTAATTACCTACGTAGTTGCAAACTCTGAATGGAAAATAGCGTATTGCACTGATACTGTCTCCGTTCGAGCAGGCTCTCTTTAAGAAGACGGTCTGCTCGGTTAAGGCCCGAAGAAGCTGAACTATGTAAAAGCTTCCATGAGAGAGAAGAAGTCAGGGAGACGATCAAGAGGAGAAGGTTTGAATGACCCTGAATAACGTCCTATTTACAAGTAGTATCCTTTATAGATGTCACTTAAAAAAAATGCATTAGAGGTCACTAATTTCTTGTATTACTGGGCAGAGTCTCTTCAAGACAACAGTCTGCAAGGTTTGATTTCCAAGAACCGGAAGTGACTGAAACCTTGAATGCTGATGATGCAGGGTTTGTTGAAACATATTCTTTTAGTTTTTCTCTACCCCGTTGACTTATAGCATAGAAATTGAGTTATCTAATACCACTTGCGTTTTCTCTCCTGGATAATATTTCAGAAGCTTAGTAACCGACGGATCAAGATCTGAAGCTGTAGAACCATCTGAAAGCAGACATGACACAAAAGATACAAACGGGAAACGCAGGTTTGTTAGTGACATTGAACTTCCTGCATTTCCGCTGATGAGTTTAGAGTCTCAATGATGTAATGTGACTGTTATCTTTGTGGTGTACTTGTCAGAGTCTCAACGAGAAGGCAACCAACAAAGGGTAAATCTCAAACAGCTACAGACACTGATGGAGCCATCAAAGAAATAGCGACAGACCCGTCTTTACGCATCAACATAGTTGAGGAGTGTGTTCTGAGATCATCATCAGTTTCTCAGGAGGACCATGAAAGAGAATCAAAGAACAAGCCTAGAGCTGAGGAAACCGAAGGAATGATGAGAAGGACATCTGTCGGAAGACCATCGAGACATGCAGCAGAGAAAGTCCAATCATACAGAGAAGTCTCACTTAAAGTGAAGATGCGGCGAAACTGCTGAAGCTCCAGGCTATTGTCTTGGCCTTTTGTGTTCTTAATATGCAAAATTGTTGTTCGGAAGCTTACTTCATGCTTTTGTATATCCAAGTCAATGTTATTATCTTTTGGACTTTTCCTTCTTCTTAAACGATAGTGTAAGCTATAAATCTACACTTCTGTATTTTGTCGTTATTTCTTATCTTAGTTTTCCTTGAATTAGTGTCTACATTAGTCAAACTAAGTGGTTAAATCTGGTACAGTTTTTGATTTCTTGTTTCTCCGATATTAAAAGTAAACCCTTAGATGACAATCTCTTCATTAATTAAATTATGATATACATATTTATGTTCTTTATATATTAAAGTACTTACATTAATTTTTGCCTGGTAAATTGGTAATGCAAGAGTGATTTTAAAGAGTGTTTTTTTTATGAAAAAAATTCCTTTTTNATAATTAAATATGATTATGTTTAAGCTATTTATTTATAATGTTTATGTATATATATTTTGTTTTTGGGTCAAAGTCTTTAAGTAGTAGTTAAACTATTATTTGGGTCAAAGGCTAAATTCGTGACTCCACAGAAAACAGGTGGCTCTAACATCGAATCCTAGTTCTTTCTTACTTACTTACTGGAGGGAAAAACGATGGCTTGAGTTGTGAATTTAAACATTGTGAAAACAGAGACGAAGAAACCGCATGTCCACATTGCAACTCCGCATCCATCAAAACAGGCAGGGAAGAACTCCGGAAGCAATGGAGAGGCGTCGAAGCAGCAGCAGACACCAAAGTCTGCAGGTGCGTTTAGGTGCAAATCGTGCAACAGAACTTTTACTTCGGAGATGGGATTGTGGTCTCACACAAAGGCCAAACACGGTGCGGCTGCTTGAAATCAGGTGAAGAAGAAGAAGAAAGAAGAGACTCTCCGTAATCCTCTTTAGACTTTTGATGTCTTTTGGTTTTCAAAACTATAATTTGCGAGTGAACCCAGTTTAGTTGTCTTCCGGAGTTTAATTCTTGTTTTCTTAATCTTCATGGGTTAGATGAAACTTTGCTAAACCTTTTGTGTTTAGTTCTAGTATGGATGTTATTATATCAAGTCTTTTGGAGGCTTTTTTAGTGAAAACCTGCATTTGAGATTCTTTGCCCAAAACAATGCATCTTATACTATTAAAACATATACTATTAAAACAGGATAAGATTTATGTGAAAAATACAATTTAGTCTATTTTTATTCTGGATAACTGCTATTTACTTGAATTTNGAGAGGAAGGAAAGTCCTAAACTATGAATAATCTTTTTGTTTTCTTCATTGTTATTGCTTTGTGTGTCGGATCGAATAATAGTAGCAAACCGTTTTCGAAAAACATAGTATATTTTAAGAACTCTTTTAGCATGAACGATTATGTTCTCAAAATCAATTGTACATCTGAAAAGGACGATCTTGGTGTTCACTATTTGCGTCCTAATTCCATGTATTATATTAAATTTGGGGATATGTTTTTCGGTAGAACTACTATCTCCTGCGAATTAAGGCATGGGATTAATTTTATATATCATAGTAGATTTGTGGCATATGAAGAAAATCATTTTGTTCCTATATACGGAAAACGGTACGTATGGGAAGCTAGGGAGGATGGGATCTACTACGGGGCATATGGTCACGAGCCAAGCTTTTATTTTTATTGGGAATCTTAGTCTTGAAAACATATTTGTCTTTCTTCTTGACGTCAATAGATATCAAGATATAAATCATATGAAAAGTATTCAAGGCTTGATGAGTATATATTTGGATTCTGCCCATCAAACAATAAGCAAAGGGTTTGTTTGAGATTTCTAAGTTCACAAAAGATCGGCTTCCGATTTGGAATACTAAATAGAAATGCTAACGTAAATACAAACGCTAAACACGTAAAAGTAGACGCAAACACAAATGTCATATGCAAGAAAAGAAAAAATTGCAACGTAAATACAAACAATAAATGAAACCGAAGGAATGATGAGAAGAACATTCTGACGGAAGACCATCGAGACATGCTGCTGAGAAAGTCCAGTCATACAGAGAAGTCTCACTTAAAGTGGAAAACAAAATATCTTTTCTAATATCTTGTTTCTTTAAACGTTTTTTGTTTTTGTTGAATCTCCACTCCAGCATTGTCAAGTTACTTATGGGATGCTAGAGATGATGGGATCTACTTTGCAGGTGACGGTCACGAGCCAGTGTTCAAGTGTGGTTGGTAAAATCTTAGTCTTCAAGCCATCATACTTGTCTTTCTTCTTGATTTCAGTAGATTTCAAGATATAAATTATATGAGAAATATTTAATATTTGATGCTGTTGTGATATCAATAGTTTCACATCGACAAATACTCTGGTATATAAGTATTGTCCAATTCTGATTAGTATGAGATCTTTTGGGAAGGAATCCAAAAACAAATCTGTGCGGGCTTTGTCATTTGGACCCAAAACGGACAATATCATACTAATGGAAAGTTGGACATGGACTTAAAAAGATAAGGAACCCAAGCGGGCTTTCCACTTGAAACCAAAGCGGACAATATAATACAAAGCGGACAATATAATACTAATGGGGAGCTAACACATGCTTGTATTTTCGAAATTATAATTAAGAAAATGCAAAAGCGTAAACAAGTTGCTGGTAGAGATCGATGTGAGCTAATCACGAACTAAATATTTATTATCCATGGCTAATGTACAAGTTAATTTAAATGGGCCGAAACGTGTTAGGTGAACGTGTTAGGTTAGGTCATACCAGCCCACCCACAATTCCACAAACTAGGTAGGCTAGTCCAACGCAGGCCCGTAAGGTTGTGAAAATTTTGTTTCTCACATTTTTTTTTCCTTCCTATCATACTCATCTTTGATCCTTCGAAACTAAAACGTACTCGAATTAAATTTGGAAAGTCTTTATTTGAGGTAAAATAAAAGTATGAAAAAAAAAGAAGGGAATACCCAATACATCTATTATATAACAAAGAATCTTGATTCAATGAAGAAGAACAAGAATTGGAATCAATCAAAATCGAAATTGGTATGTACAGTACAACAAATTCCTATAACTGAATCTGAATGTTTGAGTATAGTTTCTTTCTACTGGAAGTCGAGCCGGAGTTTCTTCGCCGGCATGGGACTCATCACCTCTTCGTCTCCGTTGACCGTAAAGAATTCCGGTATCGGCGGGATGTTTAGGTCAAACCCACGGTGGTGGTGATGGCTGCTGCTGCTGACGTGGCTTGTAGACCCCACACCTTCGGAATTCGACACGCTACTGCTTCCGCCGCCGTTCTTTCCTTCGTAGTGGCACCGTTTGTGGCCGCCGAGAGCCTGACCGGTAGCGAACGATTTGTTACAGATGGAGCACACGTGCGATTTCACACTCCCTCCGCCGCTGCCGTGACTCACGGTGGTTATCGCCGACGACGTCGATTGCTCATCTCCTCCGCTCGTTTGAGTAAGCGATAAGTTTTTCCGGTGACTCGCCTTGTGTCCACCAAGAGCCTGGTAAGAAGAAAACGCCTTGTCGCAGACGCTGCACTTATGGATCGGAGTAGGAGGAGGAAGCAGAGGCGGCGACGATGAAGGAGAAGAAGAAGGCAGATCACGGTTTCGATCTCCGTCGCGAGCGAGAAGCATGAGACATAAAGCGATATATTCATCCTCAGTGAGACTACTGTGGCGGTCGAATTCGGATCTTGATCGCTTAGAACGCTTGCCTTTGCTCCCATGGAAGCCAACCGCGAAATCTTGAAACAGAGACGGAATCGGAGAAGCTAATCTTGGCGAAGTAAGAGCTTTGAGTGCCATTATATTTTTTTTCAAGACTAGTAGTAGATTCGATTTGTAAAGTTTTAAGTTGAAGAAAGAAGAAATGAAAGAGTGTGTATATATAATGGAGTAAAAGCTGGAGGAGAGGAAGTTGCCTGTGAAGAGATGAGAAAGTGTGTTTTGAAGAAGAGTGAAGGATATCGTTAATTACTTGTAACTCTGATGATTTTATTTATAGATTTATTTATGATGTTGTGCGGACCAAAGGAAGATGAAATGAAAGTATCTAAGTTTGGGCACGTTTGGTTTGACCTGGTACACGTGTGTGGAAGTCGGCTAAGAAGACTTGTTCTCACACTCTTTCTTTCTGCCGCCTTCTTCATTCTTATCTATTGTATTCTAGAGAGAGCTCACTTAGGTGTTATGCTGACCAAACAAGTGGAGAGATAAAAAAGCCAAATTAAGTCGGCTACTCATACTATCTTTTTCAAACCATCGAATATCTATCTACTTTTGATCCCCAAACTACTTAAAAGTTAAAACTGTATATATATATCAACGATCGATCTATAAACATAGATTTAATCCTGATTTCAAAAGGTTTGGCAAACTATATCATGTTCAAACTGAATTGTGCATCAGAAATTTGTTTTACAAATTATATTTTTATGATTATAATTATTTCAAAAAAAATCCCGTCAGCCAAGTGATCTATATTCCTATATATGTCCTCACAAATAATGTCGTTTAAAAAATAACTTTTATTTCGAAATAAAAAGTAGACCCATGTATTTACTGTTTTTCTTTTCTTTTTGCTGTTGAATTCTTTTTTCTTATCCTCTCTTTTCTCTTCGATATATGTCTCCGTATCGATTGAAGACATTTCAGAAGTATATATTATTCTATTAATTATCAATACAGGTAAAAAAAAATATCTTAAAATGAAGATTTTATTTTGACACAAAGAAACAACGGTAAATTACTTTGACGATTTATTTACCTCTACTTCTCCGACGGATTTTGAGGAGGCTATGGGCGAAATTTAGTCTATAGTTTCGGAACGGAATAATGAGGCCCTTACGGCAAGGGCTACCGAAGAGGAAGTACGTTCGGCACTTTTTATGATGCACCCAGAAAAAGCCCCGGGCCCTGATGGAATGACAGCACTATTTTTTCAACGGTCTTGGCAAATCGTGAAGGCAGATATAGTAAGATTGGTAAACGGTTTCCTAGAGACTGGTGTTTTCGACCAACAGTTGAATACAACAAATATTTGTCTAATCCCAAAGACGGAAAGACCGAGCCGGATGACGGATTTAAGGCCCATAAGTCTGTGTAATGTGGGATATAAAATCATTTCAAAGGTTTTATGTCAAAGGTTAAAGCGACTGCTACCGAACCTTATTTCGGAGACTCAGTCAGCCTTTGTGTCAGGTAGATTAATTTCGGACAATATTCTGATTGCTCAAGAGATGTTTCATGGTCTACGAACTAATAAATCATGTAAAGGCAATTTTATGGCGATAAAAATGGATATGAGCAAAGCGTATGATCGGGTGGAATGGTTTTTTATTGAACATCTTTTGAGGAAGTTTGGGTTCTCGGAAAAATGGATCACATGGATGATGTGGTGTATTACATCAGTAGAGTACAAAGTTCTTATTAATGGTCAACCCAAAGGACATATAATTCCGAAAAGAGAGCTTCATCAAGGGGACCCTTTGTCACCTTATCTATTCATACTCTGTACGGAGGTATTAATAGCAAATATCCGGAAGGCAGAGAGAGAGAAATTACTTACGGGGTTAAAGGTTGCGAGGGCAAGCCCATCAGTATCACATTTACTCTTCGCGGATGATAGTCTATTCTTCTGTAAGGCTACCAAACAGGAATGTGAAACTATTTTACATATACTTCAACAGTACGGGTCAGTGTCTGGGCAGCAAATCAATTTTGGTAAATCTTCTTTACAATTCGGTCACACGGTAAATGAAACGGTCCAAAATGAGGTTAAACATATACTAGGAATTTCTAGCATCGGTGGCATGGGTTCATATCTAGGCCTCCCGGAAAGTCTCGGAGGAGCCAAAAGTAAGATATTTAATTTTGTCGCAGAGAGACAACATAATCGAATTAATGGATGGACATCAAAGTTTTTATCGAAAGGGGGTAAGGAGGTTTTAATTAAATCAGTGGTATCAGCAATGCCAACATTTGTTATGTCGTACTTTCGGTTACCCAAATCCATAACCGCAAAACTAACTAGTGCGGCGGCCCGGTTTTGGTGGAGTTCAAACGGAGAACACAAAGGAATGCACTGGATAGCATGGAATAAATTATGTCGAAGTAAATCGGAGGGGGGTATGGGTTTTCGGGCAGTCGAGGATTTTAACACAGCATTATTGGCCAAACAATTATGGAGATTAATGGATAAACCGGATTTTTTGTTTGCGCGGGTTTTCAAGGGTCGATATTTTCGGAACACAAACCCTTTAGACCCTATACGATCTTACTCCCCATCGTACGAATGGAGGAGCATTATTTCAGCTAGACCTCTGGTCAACAAAGGGCTAATTAAAAGAGTTGGATCAGGCTGTTCTATCTCAGTATGGAACGACCCGTGGATACCATCTTCTCAGCCGAGGTCAGCAACATGTAAATGGTATAATTATTACCCGAATCTAATGGTCAATCATCTGATTGACCCAGTGACACAGACGTGGAATATGGGGTTGTTGAACGCCATAATTGATCCGGTAGATGTGACTCTTATTCGGGGTCTACCTATAAGTAGCACCTACAAACCAGACAGTCTTGGATGGCACTACACAAAATCGGGAATGTATACGGTTAAGTCGGGTTATCAAATTGAACATGCATGCCAAAATACCGGTTCCAATAATTCATATGGTCTGTATGTGACGAATTTACAAGCTCATACATGGAAGCGAAAGTGTTCTCCGAAATTACGACATTTTATTTGGCAGGCTATATCGGGATGTCTTGCGGTCTCAACCAATTTGTGAAGTAGAGGAATCGACTGTGATACACAATGTGCACGGTGTGGATCGGAAAATGAAACGATCAATCATGTCCTTTTTGAATGTCCTTCGGCATTACAAACATGGGCACTATCTAAGATACCAACACCTCCGGGTGTTTTTCCAATGTCATCGGCTTTTGCTAATTTTGATCATCTATTTTGGAGACTTCCTACAGATGATCATGATACTAGTTTCCTTGGACGAATTCGTGAAGAGTAAGGAGATGTTTTCTTTTTTCTCAATCTCACTCATTCCACGCGCAAACAACACTACGGCAGACAAGTTAGCAAGGAGTGCTCGTGTCTACCCAGTGGATATTACTTATGTAAACTCGGTACCCCCGGTTTGGATCTCCGAACCGTTCTAGGTATTTAAGCTGTTGACAACAAAAAAAAAAAAAAAAAACAGTAAAACAATGAATGAAAAGTATCAAAAGTAGGAGAAAGGTGTCAAATCCAACAATTTCATACTTTCAAAGAAAGTCCTGTGATATTGTAGTAAATGTACTAGATGTTTTACGGAACCGTTCTATGCTATGATATGAGACTATGAGAGTGAAAGTCTTTGATTAGAAGTTTGAACATTAAGATCTTTTACATAAACAGGTTGGGCACGGATCGGGTACCTTTATATTTCGGAATATCTTTTACCCGACCCGACTCTTGCGGGTAATGAAATATCATTATCTTTACCCGACTCGCAAATAACAGGTATCCGGTAAAAATTAGATGACCCGCTAAATACCTGATCTGTTACCCTTACCCGCATAATTACATGTATAATAAACATGTTCGTTTTACCTGCATAATGATTTTAGATTCCAAAAACATAAGTAATCGTTTACAAACGAAGAAGAATTCATATATATATATATGCAACATATAGTTCTAAAAAATATAAAATTACAAACTGCAAAGCTTAAAGCTTGTAATTCATTCATGAATTACCAACGGCAATTCAGAAATACAAAAAATTCTATGTTGCAATATCATTCTTCCGTAGGATTGCTTCTTCCAGCATATTTACTTGCCTAAACATGAAAAAACATGATATTATTGTTAACTAGTACTAATTGGTAATATTATAAATTATTAATAAAGCGGGTTTTACGGGTCGGGTAATAAATCAAGTAACGAGTCGGGTAGTGACACGGGTATTGAAAAAAAAATTGATACCCGATACCCGATCCTTACCCGCGGGTAATAAAATTATGATACCCTTTACCCGATTTGCAAGTTACGGATACCCTTTTTTTGGAGACGGATACGAGTCGGGTAACGAATCGAAGACGGGTAACGGGTTTCAGTGCCCAGCCCTAATAAACACAGTCGTTAAAACATACCACAAATGTCAATAAATGGATTTTGATTTATTTCTAATCAATAAAGCTCATTAATTGTATTATTATACATTAGCCATCGCATTTTTCATAATTAAAATTATCATCACTCTATGCGTGAATGAAGAGAGAAAAAACACACGTCACTGATGCATAGGTATCACAATTGGGAAAGTGGGCGTTCAATAATGTATTTAACATTTACCAGACAACCATGATTTAGTTAAAAACATTAGTGTATAATAAGAAGCAAAATATGAGTAAATTGAATGCATGACCATGTAAAACACTTGTACAAATCGGGACATTTTCTCTTTCAAATTAATACATATTATTCTCAAAAAATAAATTAAAGAATTTCAAACCCGATCAATAAAAAAATGAATCGTCTCTCATACTTTTTACTTGTCATCGTAGTATCGTACTGTGCATTGAGTTGAGTAACGCAAAGATATCTTCAACCGAATGCTATCACATAATATTTAACATCTATAAGATGTTTTTTCAAAGATTTTAGTTTTTCTTTATTCACGATTCATATATTGTACGTTATATCTCGTTTGGAGACTAATTCTCCCACGTGTACTAATAATTAGCACAACTAATACATGATATGACCATCTCGAGCCGTTTCTAATTTTTAATATTCTTAAAATTAGCGTCCTACATTTAGCATAACTCCATATAAAAGAAGAGGACAGATTTTAACGCATAACCTCAAAAAAAGAAAGATACTAAAACTTATATAAATACATCAAAATCGCAATATTCTGAAAGAAAAAAAAAAAGAAAGAAACCAAGAACAATCTAACATTCCCGAAAAATAAAACACCCACAAAAAATAAAAAATGAAACGTCTCATACTTGCTCTCATTGTTTTAGGGTTTTGCATTGGAGATACGTTTGGGAAAAACGTATTTATGGTCGTAAACAAGTTCCGTAAGAAGACAACTCTCAAGGTCCATTGCTATTCAGGGAACGACAATTTTGCGGTCGAATACTTGAGAAATGGGCAAGCAAAAGGTTGGCGTTTCAACGACGCTTTTTTCCATGACACAATCTTTACGTGCGAAGTAAGTCATGGATATCACTTCGTGCATTTCCAAAAATTCAGAGCTTACACGTCAGATTGGAACGACTCAAACAAGAATAGAGCAAATGTGACATGGTTAGCCGCGGAAAGGGGTCTCTACCGGATTTTAAATCATAGAACTCCTGAATTTATGCATATCTGGCTATAAACCAGTCATCTAATTAATATTAACCAGTTGTGGGTGATGATGTATCCATGATTGGTTAATTTTATGTTTGATACTCTCGGATTGATGTCAACACTATATATCTAGAAAAATACCTCATGTAAATATAATATCCGAGACTCAAAAGATGTCCTCACATATGAATGTAAATATATTTGATATTCTAGTTTAATGGGAAATTCGAACCAAAAAAAAATCCATATATGTTGTTTTTATCATTAAGTAATGTATATATTTGATATGCTAATAATAAAGACACATCCCACTGAAATTACTTTTTTTCCCCCGAAAGGTTTATGAATTTGAACATATAAATTTTCTTTGTTTTGATATAAATTTATACCATTTTCATAATTAATTCTTCCATATATATATATATAATTTTTTTTTGTGAAACAAAATATGAACATTATTTCATCTTTCCGATTCTTTTTGGATTGCATTGACAATTGATAAAGAAAAAAAAAGAATGCTATCTCAAATCAAGAACTAGTACTTTATCTAAAGGCGGCAAATTTTATTAATACGGATATAAATATATAGTAATGTGTTACATAAGAAAAATTGTTCGCTAAAGGATAGCTAGCCAACCTAAGACATGGTTACAAGATCAAGAAGACTTATCAGATAACTGCAATGGGTCAGAGAAAAAGAACCAAATGCTTAGGAAAGAGCTTTTGCGAGTAGCACGAGGATGATGGCGAGCTTTCGTAAGCAAAAGCTCATCGTTTTTTCTTGTAGATGCAATACTGTATTCTTGGAATAGAAAAAGATTGTTATGTCAGTATCAAATTTAGACAAATTAACTGGAGAGCTAATGAAGAATGACGTCGATATATAGAAGAGTTAGCTTGCTAGAAGACGATCCCAACTCACCCAAAAAGAGTCACTCTTTGAATAGGAGTCAAATGAGTTTTCATGCTAAAAATGTTTGGCCGATTATAAATTGCCAAACCTCCAAAAGCTTTGGCAAGCATGTTTCAACATTAGGGTTTTAACTTTTACTTTTACCAAGAGAAAAATTCATACAAAAATTGCCGATCTATTTTTTTATATAAACAAATATATCTCGAATGATACACGAATGTTATATCTTATCCAGTTAATTAAATACATAGACTCTTCCACATCTTCGGCCTAACGGCAGTTAATGGAGTTAAAATGATGTTTATATTCCATTAAAAATAGATGATGTGGGCCTTTAAATAATTTTAAAACGTAAGAGCTTAATTCATAAATTTAACTTAAATATACATATATAAATATTTATAATTTATAAATTTTAAAGTGAAGATAGAAATATTTTTTAAGATCTGAAATACTTTTTTAAAGAAAAATGTATATTTTCAAAAAATAGGTGTTAAAATGAAAAAATAAATAGGAGAGAAAAGTCAGAAAATGTGCGTTAGTTAGTTAACGTGAGATCGGCTAGGAACAAAAAGTTTCAGATAAATGTTTGAAAATGAGCTGATTTACCGGGGTGACTTTACCAACAAAATAAATATAAAGGTGTGAAATTGGTATGGTATATATCACATTTGTAATTTTAGAGTATGCATATGTACACTAATTTCTCTCTCTACTTTTCCCCCCCTGCTATATAAAGATTAGCTAGAATCGCACTTCAAAAGAAGACTACAAAAATGTTTACTAAAAATAAGATAAAGAACAAGTTTGCTAACCGTTTTCTCCCATTTTTGTAGTAAAATATCAACCGCTAAAAATAAAAAAGGAGGCCGAGTCTCAACACGAAAATGTGTATAAATAATACCCAAGACAAGATGGAGAGTAACTAAACAACAAGAAGTTCTGTTACAAAGAAGAAAAGAAAAACAATATGAACAACCTTTTCATCTTTCTGATTCTTCTTAGTCTATGCATCGGAAATACAATCGGAATAAGTAAACTCGTGCTCACGAACGAACTCATGCACAATAAATTCCTTGCGGTGCGTTGTAAATCCAAGGACGACAATCTTGGTGACCATTATTTGCCCGTTGGCCAATCCAAGGCTTTTGAATTCAACGATAACGCTTGGAGGAGGACGCTTTTCTGGTGTCGTATGTGGAAAGGACCTAACTATAAGATTCACCAAGTGTTTGATGCATACAGATCTAAGTGGAAAAAGGATTATGGGCCAACGTACATATGGATAGGAAGAGAGGATGGGATCTATTTCAGACAAGAACCCAATGGTAAACCTCCCGAGAAAAGATATGAATGGAATCTTACAGCACCTTGATAGGCATAATACACTACAAGAAAACATGGTGTTTTCCGACGGAATTTTCGACGGACGTAATTCCATCGGTAATTTCCGACGGAATTCGGGCGAAATTAACATCCGTCGAAATTAACATCGGACGAAATTTCGCTAATCCGTCGGAAATTTCCCACGGATTTCCGACGGATGTTATCATCTTTTCGAAAAACCAAAAAAAAATTTTGTTAAGTAACATCCGTCAGAAATTTCCCACGGATTAGTGTAATTTCGCAAATCCGTGGGAAATTTCCGACGGATGTTATCACCCTTTCGAAAAACCAAAAAAAAAATTTGTAAGTAACATCCGTGAGAAATTTTCCGACGAATTTCGGACGGATGACCAAAAAATGTGTGTTTAGGGTATAGGGTATAGGTTTTTTTTTGTAGAAATTGTAGAGAAACAATTGTATGATGTATATACAATAGCTTCAACTTGTCAAATTTCAAAATAAATGTGTGTTATAGATTTTTTAAAATTTGATGGAAGTGTTAGTATAAATTAGAGTATAAGGTATTGTAAATGTTATGTGAAATGTTTAAATTTGATGTTGTAAAATTAATAAACTCATAGAATGTCTTTAACATTGATGAACTAACAATTTTTTTGAATGAAACATGTAGATTATGGATAGTTAAACCATATCATGTAACCCTAAATCCCAAATATACCCTAAATTCGTCGGAAATTTCCCACGGATATGGGTCCTTCGATACGTGTCGATTGACGGCTCCATAGAAACACATGCAGAGTATATTCCCATTTCCGACGGATTTTGGTTTTTTCAAGACCGCGGAAAGATTGACCGTCTAAACGAATTTTTTTAATAATCCGACGGATATAGCCGTCAGAAATTCATATATTTATTATCCACAAGCTGTCTTCTCCCTCATTTCTCTCTTTCTCCTTCTCTCTCTTACCGCTTTTCTTCCTCTTCTCTCTCTAAAATCAAACGATTTCGGTTGCTATCACTTACAATCTCTCTAAATCTTCATTCTTCATCATCAATCATGGATCATGTGTAAGTGTTTATATTTTTTTTTGTAAATCTTGTTAGTTTTGATAGTTTTTAGAGTTAATTAGATTTATGTGGTTAGTTTTGATAGTTTTTTTTTGGAATGAGATTTATTGTGTATTTGTTTGGTGGAATGAAATTTGTTAGGGTTTATGAGATTAGAATTGTTAGATTAGAATTTTAGTAAAGTTTTTTTAATTAGAAAAATAAAAATGTTTTAGTATTTAGAATTTGTTAGGGTTTTTAGAATTTTTTAGTATTTAGAAAATTAGAATCGATTTTTTTCAGAATTTTTTACTAATTAAAAACGTTTTTATAAATTTTGGATTTTTATAAAAACGTTTATAGGTTATTTTATAAAAAAATTTTAGAAATTTATACAATAAAAACATTTTAAAAACGTTTTTAGAATTTTTATGAAAGTTTTGAATTTTTTAGTATTTAGAAAATTAGAATTGATTTTTTCAGAATTTTGTACTAATTAAAAACTTTTTTTATAAATTTTTGTTTTTTATAAAACGTTTATAGGTTAATTTATAAAATGTTATTAGAAATTTATACAATAAAAAACATATTTATCTTGTATCGCCTATTTATGTTTTTAAAAATGTTATTAGAAATTTTTAGAATTTTTATTAAAGTTTTGAATTTTATGTAACATTTGAAAATTTTGAAATTTTTTGAATTTTTAAATTTTTTTGAATTTTTTGAATTTTTTTAAATTTTTGAATTTTCGGAAGTTATAGAAAAAATTTTGATTTTTTTTTTGAAATTTTTGTAATTTTACAATTCAATGTATTAGCGTTATTATGTTTTTCTCGCAGGAATAACGAGAACTCTCTCCGTTTGGGCTCCCATGGACGCAATGATTCTCGGGGTACGCCTCGTAGCGGATCGACCTCGGGAACTGAAGTCCCAGAGTCCGAGCAATCCGATTCCGACCCAAGCATCTTTTTCTTCGGGTTTTCGATATGTTTCGGAGTACAAGGACGAAATCGAGAAGCTCAGTGCCAAACGGTGAAAGACCATGACGCGAAGGTCGGAGAGTTGGAGTACGCACACAACTCAACCCGGGAAGAGCTTACAGATATGAAGAAGATAATGAAGAACGCCTTCCCCATCTCTTTCCGAACTAAATTTTCTATGTTTTTTGTTTTTTTTTATCACATTTTATGTTTTATAAAAAAAATTTTGTTTAATGAATTTATTAATTAAGAAAATTTTATATTTATAATTGATTTTCATTAATTAATTAGATTATTATTTAATATATTTAAAAATTTTGAATTAATAATTAATAAATTTAATTTATTAATTAAAATTTTTAAAAAAACAAATTATTTAATTCCGTCGGAAATGCAGCCGTCGGAAATCTGTTAGAAATATATCCGTCAGAAATCTGTCAAAAATTTCTGACGAAAATCAATTTTCGACCAGCTAGAACCGACGGAAACTACCGTGAAAAAACGCCTGTTTTTTTGTAGTGATATTCCTTCACGTATATATGTGTGTATTGTTTGATGAAGATGATACCTATGGATTTTTTTTTTTTAATGATTCAATAAAACCGACCTACACATTTCAAAATAGAAATATAAATCTAATGTGTAGTTAATTTTCATCTATATTATGTCTGTGTTTTTATTGATTGATCAAAAATAATATGGACCATGATATAGCCTAGTGGTTTGTTGTTGACAAAAATAGCATAAAAATATTATGTTTATTCAAATCAATTGAGTACCTGTGTTTTTAGGAGAGACAAAAATTGATGAAAGCTTTCAGAATTTTCAATCTACAATCCAACTAAAAAGGAATAATATCTCAAAACAAGGATAGATTTGAGTATTGTGAGATTTAAAAATGTACCTGATACTATAAATCTATATGTCACTAAATTTTTCTTATTAGCCTTTCGTTTCGTTTTGTATAAGTTTGAAATTTTCATATCTACATTCCAACAAAACAAATAAAATTTATAATTGATCAAATAACATAAATTTTATTTAAGATTAAGAATCTGTGGGTCATTAATTTTCTTTGTTTTTTAAAAGAGTTTCCCTTTTCACAAGTTTTAAAAATTACACAAATCAAAGATTTCTATCCTATCAAATCCTTTTTTATACCGTAAAATAACATAAGAAATATTTTTTGGACACTGTTTCCTCTTTTGGTTAAAATATCATTCCATATCGTGTCAATTTTCCTTTTTTTCTGGGACAAATTAATAATGTAAAAAAGTCTTTCATGAACGAAAATATGTATATAAACACCCAATATATGTACGGTATAGAATCATAAGAAAAAACATATATCAAAAGAGACTTATTCTATCTCCCAGATATAGCAGACAAAAAAAGAAAATGAACAACCTCTTGATAATTTCGATTCTTTTAGGTCTATGCATCGGCTTAAGCAATGGTTTCCACACCATAGGAGAAAGCAAAGTCACGTTCAGCAACCAGTTGGAACACAACAAACTCCTCAAGGTTCTTTGTAACAACGACGAGGGAGAGAAGCTTGTCAAAATCGGCGAAGAATACGAGTTTTCTTTTAGTGATAACTTTTTCATGACGACTCGTTACAATTGTAAAGTAGATCAAGGCCCTAATTTTAAACATCACCAAGAGTTTGTGGCGTATGACGCTTCGTGGAGCAAAGCTCTTGAGGCCAGGTGTAGGTGGATTGCTAGAGAAGATGGAGTCTATTTTTCTCAAGATGGAAACCCTCCCACCAGAAAATATGTGTGGGATGGTCCTCACATCCTGAAAAACTAGGGTTTATATTCTTTGGTTGATATCTCTGCTGTATCGTATGATGAAGAATCTATATCTAATTAATATCTTATTATATAAAAAATAAAGAATCTATAAATAATTTTTAAAAGAAATATAAACAAATATTGTGATGTTTTTGAGTCATATGATTGATTAGCTGGATGCAGCTTCCATCAGCCGATCCTTGCCTATACGAGAAGCATGCAACCCATCATCTCCTTGATTGATCCTTATCAATCGGTCCGATCCAATTTTAATACAAATCTTATTACAATTTATCCCTATATCCTCTTCTCGATCAATCACTTTTTAATTTGAGTTTTTTTTTCCATTGATTAGATTCGTGTTGAAAAAAAAACCATTCTAACCCTAATTTTGGGTTTTAATTAGATTATTTTATTCGATTCAGAATAAGATTAGTTTGATTCATGGAAAATAATATAATTTTATAAATTCAGAACTTTTTTTAATCGATACAATAGTACATATCTTAACAATCGTAAGAAGTTATGCTACGACTATATATAACTAATTTTTAATTTACTTAATGATTGGGATTAATTTTCTTAACTAAAAACATTAATTATGTTAAGTGCATGCATGTGTCAACCCCCGTGTTTGTTTGATTCTTCACGAATAACTAGCTTTTTGTTTTACACAGGGCGGTTGAAGAATCTTGAAACATTAATTGAAAGATCTGGACTTATTTTTGAGGTGTTACAATGTCGTCTTATTTTTAATTTTTTACCTAATTGTTGGAGTTGTAAATAATTAATTAATATATTTATAAAAAACAATTAATTAATATTAACTATTTTTGTTTTTAAAAAGGTTAATATGTATAAATTTCAATTATTTTAAAATACTTAATATTTTAATAATATTTAATTCAATTATTATAATATAGTAATTTGTATAACATTTAATAATTACAAATTAAATTGATCTCGGTAAAGTTGTGGCTGGCTCTGCCACTGAATGGGTATGTATGTATATTATGAGCACATGCATCCTCATCAAACCCACCCAAGATCGTTATATTCATATCATAAATTACAAAAGAGCTAAACCCATGGCCATGACCATGACCCACCTAAAACTTGTTGGTCTAATCATAACCCTCCATGGCCAAGATATCATGTGCAGGTGGAGAACGAATTGATTAAAGAACACAATAAACTGAGGGTTCATTGTAGATCGAAAGACGACGATCTAGGTTTCCATGACCTCAACGAATCTGAGATCTACGACTTCAACTTTCGCGAGAACGCACTCGGGACCACGCTTTTCTGGTGCAATGTATGGAAAGGACCCGATTTCAACAGGCATCACCAGAATTTCAAGGCGTTTTCGCTTGGCGAAGTACGGAAACTTTGTGGGGGTACAATTTGTAAGTGGGTCGTGAGAGATGATGCGGTTTACCTGTTTAATTTTAGAACCAAATATTATGCTTACGTGTATGCATGGGATGTGCCTCATGGTATCACTTCTCCCACCTAGTATCAAATCGCTTATTTGTATTTTTATCTAGAATAATACAAAAGTTATATATATATATATATATATGTATATAATATACGGTCCATTGCATTGCCTTTAATTTGATATATGAAACATATATAGGGTTCTGGAATATTTGGAAAAAAAAATTAGAAAACCCCACCTCGAATTTATGTTTTATTAAGAAAAAACAATTGAATGAAACAAATAATCTGTATTTTTAGAATACCAAATTTAAAAACTCGATGACCAATTTTTTTTTTTTTTTTGTTGGTCAACTAGATGACCAAAATCTCTTTCGAGTTATTGAATTATGGGACAGGTAAAACCACGATAAACTTAAAAAAAAAAAATTATGTTCTGATAAGATACAAAAATTTATAATATTTATTTGATTCGATTTTTGTTTTTAAAAAAATTCCCAATTTAAATTAATGAAAATAACATTTTCACTTATCAATTGAGATTTTATTATTTTTCACATACTAATCAGTTGGAGCTGTGGAAAATTAGTCTGCATTTTAAAATACTGCAAATCTTGATTTGAGTACTTTTTTTGTTTTTTAATGTCGTACTGATTTGAACTTGTTTGGCCGACTCATACAAAACTTGAATATATCGAATTGAATTATCATAGAAATCATGGTGGTCTTAATGTTCTTCGACCGTTGGTTCATCAAAATATCTACTAAACAGTGTTATGACGTGTAATATGTCCAGTCTCCAGTTATATAAATATCTGAAAGATCTAAAACAAACCAGGGACCAAAAACCAAATATATAGATATTTTGATGAACCAACGGTCGAAGAACATCTGGAGAAGTGGAAACAATCATCAATCGGAGAAGAAGAAGAATGGCACCGACACCGACACCGACACCGACCACTTCCGTTCATCTTCTCAGTTCCACCTCCGTCGCGCGTCCTAACATCCTCGCCGCTGATTTTTGTCTTCGATCGCGGTTTGGACGGCCTGTATCGTCAATCTCTAACTTCCGCCTCAGATTTCCTTCGACAACTTATTGCAGCGGGTCGCTTCGCTGCCTCTGCTCTTCGTCTTCCGCTGCATCTCCTATGCCGCTCGAAGTCTCCACTCCGAATTCTCAGGTCTTACGTCTGGACATTAAGAGCTTATGGAAATTTGTTCTGATTTTTTGGTCTTTGGAGGAGAATGTATGTTGCCGATTTTCCTTTTTTTTTTACTTACGTTTGCGTCGAAATTGTGATCAGTTTCTTGATTGTTTGCTCTATTCAAGAGCGTATTGGGTTACCCAAGGCGTAATCGCTTGGAATGTGGATGTTGGTGAAGGGTCTTGTTACTTGTACGCGAGCAGTATTGCTGGTTTATCATTCAGCGAAGATGGAATCGATGGTGCTTAATCTTATCTCTAAATTTGTTACCACTGTCTCTGTGAATGTTTTTATTTTAATCGAATTTCATTGGTTTTCAGGTTATGATTTAAGTCTCGAGCTTGAAGCTGAATCCGGATCACTTCCTACAAATGTCAGTTGTGCATTCTCGGCTTTGTATTTTCTTCATAAGAGTATAGAGTATGACAATATGTTAGGAAATTAAAGAAAATTCTCAAAAGTGAAAGTCTTGATTTCAGGTGATTGAGAAGTTTCCACATATTAGGAATTACAAACCGTTCAAAGTTCCTTCGGATTTGGATATCAGGGATCTTGTCAAAAGCCAGCTAGCTGTTGTTTGCTTTGATGGTAAGAGTTGTTTCCCTTTCTTGTTTACGAGACACAGCGGAGATTGAATTATTTAATGGTTGTTTAATTTTCTGCAGCGGAAGGACGGCTGATACAGGGAACTGGGTTGCAATTGCCTGGCGTCCTAGATGAATTGTTCTCATATGACGGTCCCCTAGGTGCACATTTTACACCAGAAGGTGTCTCTCTTCACCTCTGGGCTCCCACTGCTCAAGTATGATGCTCATGTTGGAAAGGGTTAATGGTGTTACCTTTTGTTAAACTTGCATTAAACATAATTAACTCTTTTGTGTGCTCATTTGTGCATTTAAGTAGGCAGTTTCTGTATGCATCTACAAAAACCCACTTGACAAGAGTCCGATGGAAATCTGCCCACTTAAAGAGGTTAATGGTGTGTGGAGCACTGAAGGACATAATAGTTGGGAAGGATGCTATTATGTGTATGAAGTATTCGCCTATCATCCAAGCACCTTGAAAGTGGAAACTTGCTATGCAAATGATCCTTATGCACGGGGGTATGGTATTTTACAATTACTGTACCTTGAAGTCATATCTTTCAAACAATTTTTTGTCTGATTTGTATTTTCTCAAGCAGGCTTTCAGCAGATGGTAGCAAAACTTTGCTAGTTAATCTTAATTCCGATGATCTAAAACCTGAAGGATGGGATAAATTAGCAGATACGAAGCCATGCCTAAGATCCTACTCAGATATAAGTATTTATGAGCTGCATGTGAGGGATTTCAGGTAATTAGAGTCTATTTTGCAGATTCATGGTATGCTTCTGCCTAGATGAAAATTGTGCTTGTGACTATGGGGCAAAAACTTAGCAAGTCATTCTCGTTACAGAATAGCTTTACGTACGCTCTCTTACGCATTATCTTTTTTCATCACTCTCCCTTTCTTCCAGCGACCAAGAAACAATAACTTCTTGAATAGACGAACGAGAAGGATATTTGTGTGCCCTATGTTTGTTTACTCTAATCTTATAATTACTTTATTGAAACTGTGAAGTCATTTGACTTTGCTATTGCAGGTTTCCCGTTTCTTCTTGTTTGTCTAATTTTTACCTGCTATTTCAGTGCCAATGATGAGACCGTTGGACCTGAAAATCGTGGTGGATATCTGGCTTTCACTTTAAAGGTGCAAATATCATTTTCCATGTGCATAAGCATAACTTTATCATCTTAGTTGATATATGCTGTGTTAATTCACATGTTTTACTGGTGACCCCAAATTTTAGTTATACTTCTAATATTTCTGACACATTCACTGCTCTGCAAATATTCTCGGCATCATCGTGTTTTGTGTCTATTGGCAGGATTCTGCAGGTGTGAAACATCTTCAGAAATTAGCGGATGCAGGTCTTACCCATCTACATCTTCTTCCAACATATCAGTTTGGTGATGTTGATGATGAGAAGGAGAACTGGAAGTCTATAGGTAGGGTATCTTTGATGTCTCAAGCGCATACTTAATAGATTGCTCAACGGCATACTTTATGTCACCTTAAATTGCACTAAAGTCGGAGCTCAAAAGCTGGAAGAACCTTAAGTCTTCAAACCAATAGAAACATAAGCAAAACTAACAAAGTCGTCTATCCTGTTTTTGTTTTTTGTATCTAGAATATTATTGTACGCATAATGATGACCTTTTTTGTTTGTAGACAGCAGTCTGCTGGAAGGATTACCACCTGATTCAGCTGAGGCACAAGCTCGTATTACAGAAATCCAGAATGATGATGGCTATAACTGGGGGTAGTTTGCTATACGGAAGGTACTCTCATTCATTATGAAGCAATCACCTTCATAACAAGCTTCCTGTTTTGTGAAGGTATAATCCTGTGCTTTGGGGAGTCCCAAAAGGAAGCTACGCTAGTGATCCGACTGGTCCATGCCGTATAATTGAATTCAGAAAAATGGTTCAGGTTTGCATTTTTCCATGTTTGGATATTGAAAATCGGACAAATAATTATACTGTTCCTGGTGATTTGCAACATTAATGAGCTCATTGAAAGCTAAATGAAATGTTGTAGTGATTCATACAAGGTGTTAATGATTTCATGGTAAACCCTCATGCTGTTTTTTAGTTTGCTCAATATGTAGCTTCTTTTGGCAGGCTCTTAATCGTACTGGTCTTAATGTCGTCTTAGACGTTGTTTACAACCACTTGCATGCAAGTGGGCCACACGACAAAGACTCTGTTCTTGATAAGGTGAGCACCTAACTAATATATTATTGATTTCAGTCTGCTAACTAACTGTCTAGCGTGAGTTCTATATCTTCCATGACAAAATGTATTTGCTTAGATAGTTCCAGGTTACTATTTGAGAAGGAACAATGATGGTTTTATTGAAAACAGTACATGCGTAAACAACACTGCCAGCGAGCATTATATGGTTGATCGTCTGATACGGGATGATCTACTAAACTGGGTCGTTAACTATAAGGTACATGCTTGTCACCTATACTGACTACTTTTCCGTCTTGCTACTTTTTTCCCCTTCCCACAGAAAGAATATATTATCGTTCTTCATGTATCTTTCAACCTTTGATCTACTGACCATGACAAGGTTTATTGTATTCTGCATTATTACGCTAAGTTTTTTTTGTCCTTGTAAATTCCGGCTGGCTGATCATGTGCTGATTCTGTCAGGTTGATGGTTTCCGTTTTGATCTCATGGGTCATATAATGAAAGATACAATGGTAAGCAACTTTCTTACTCCTCTACAGTTTATCTTTTAGTGGTTTTGTTGTGATATTACAATAGTTTTATTGTGACTTGTAATATCTATGTTCCTAAGGTAAAAGCAAAATCTGCAATTGGTAGCTTGAGAAAGGAAACAGATGGAGTTGATGGCTCAAGAATTTATTTGTAAGTCTTGGCTCATTATCGGACTTACGTGCAAGTTTTTCCGACATTAGTTGCATCTTTCGTTTTTTTTTCTTATGAAATAATTTTGGCCCATATAATTTTTTTTGTGCTATCTGTTCATCAGATATGGCGAAGGATGGAACTTTGGTGAAGTTGCTAAAAATGGACGTGGAATAAATGCTTCACAGTTCAACTTAAGCGCGACTGGAATTGGAAGGTGTGAAGTTCATAGCTTTAATACATCTTAAAGAAAGAGTTTTTCATCCCCTTTTCCTATGTGTTTTATTTACCGCATTTCCTGAAGCTGGACGTCGTATTAGTAATATGCTATTACTTTATTCAGTTATTGTTTAACATCTTCCTGATTTTTTTTTGTTTTACCTGGAACTTTATATCTCTATTCAGTTTTAACGACCGTATACGAGATGCAACTCTTGGTGGATCTCCATTTGGTCATCCTCTTCAACAAGGATTCATTACAGGTTTATTGTTACAGGTAATTTTTGATTTTATTTGTGCAGTTACCCATCAAAATATCGAATCACTGAATTGGTTTAGTTCTCACTAAGGTTTAAAATAAAGAATATGGTACCAGACCACATAATCACATACACATATTTCCATACTTTACCAACAATACATGTTTGTAGCTTTGTTTTGGAATAAACATCACATCACGCACTATATTACCCATGTAAGTGTTTTAAATAATCTTATCTGAGAGATGAAAGGTCCATGCCATCAATCATCTCGTGTATCCCTTGTTTTTCAGTGGTAAATTGTTGTTTTGAGTATAGATATATGTTTAGAAGTATGTAACTCATCTTGTCTTCACTTCTTTACTTTCCCTTTTCTGGACAGCCTAACGGTCATGAGCATGGTTCAGAAGCTACCCAGCAACTGATGCTTTCTACTGCGAAAGATCACATCCAGGTAATTGATTGCTGTTAGATATCATATGCAATACGGTAATCTTATTTCTGCGATCAAGGCTTAAGTATGTGCAAACCCAAAGTTTTGCTCTCTAATTTGCTTCACAACTGGTCCCCATACTTTATCCTTTCTTACCAAATTTTGTTTTCTCACGAGTTGAAATGCGACAGTGGTATGGATATCTTGTAACACGAAGTTGTAGAAAGTCTTTTTATAATATATTCCTTTTACTTCCATTGTGGATTAGATTGGGATGGCTGCAAATTTGAAGGATTATGTGCTAAGTAATCATGAAGGGAAGGAGGTATGTAAATAGACGCACTTTATTATTTAACCATTCACAAAGGACTTTGTCTCCCCTTTTTATGATGTATTGCTCTCGTTTTGTAGGTGAAGGGATCAGAGGTTTTAATGCATGATGCTACACCTGTTGCATATGCTTCACAACCTACAGAAACTGTACACAGCTTCATTTCGACTACTTGCATCATTTAAATGATTCAAGCACCAAAAAATCTGTGACGCTCATACCAGCATTTCCCTGTGGTTTCAGATTAACTACGTCTCTGCTCATGACAATGAAACCCTCTTTGACATTATCAGTTTGAAGGTAATATATAAATATGCTTTTTGAATTTTTATGGAGACATCTACCTTCTAAATTCTTCAGCTCAATGTTTTCTTTTGCTTGATTAAAATTCAATTCTGAAGTGCTCTCAATTCGCTCTGCGTGTTGTATCTTCGAGGCAACGGATGTGTATCGGCTGTCTATTTATTTGCATTGACATTCCTACTTGAGGGTATGCATAGACTTATTTCTGCTTTGTCCACTGTTTTCCTGCAGACTCCGATGGAAATATCTGTTGATGAAAGGTGTCGAATAAATAATTTGGCCTCAAGTATGATTGCCCTCTCGCAGGTTCTCTACTATCTCCCAAGTTGACTCAGAGATAGATCACTTGTAGACTAAGGGACTGCAGACTAGGGCTAGTTGGGCATTATTCTTGAAGCTATTGCACCGAGTAGATTTCTTGTTCGGCTCATATCTTAAAAATTGAATTCAATATGTTGTATTCTGCATGTGAAGGGTATACCATTCTTCCATGCTGGGGACGAGATTCTACGCTCGAAATCACTTGATCGTGATTCTTACAACTCCGGTGACTGGTTCAATAGGTTTGCCTTTTCTCTCTTGTAATGAACATTTCTTCTGATTATATATTGCACCTACTGATAGACATGAACGGCGACAAGTTTAGGCTAGACTTCAGCTACAGTTCCAACAATTGGGGTGTTGGGCTTCCTCCAAAAGGGAAAAACGAACACAGTTGGCCACTGTAAGTACCGACCGAATCGCCTTCAATAAATCTGATTATTAATAGAAACATACATCCATTGCATGTTTCTGAAACCAGTCATCTCCTGCTATATATGTCTCTAGGATCAAACCGAGGTTACAAGATCCATCATTCAAGCCTCAGAGCAGTCACATAGTTGCCACCCTCCACAATTTCTTAGATTTGTTACGCATCAGATACTCTTCACCGCTCTTCCGTTTAGATTCAGCAAAGGCTATCCAGGTCAGGATGAATACTGCTTTATAATTCTCTGCTCTTATGAACTTATCGTCTAAGTATCCTTCTTTTGCAACGCCGTAAAATGCCACAAAGACTAGAAGCTCATGCAGGTTCTAAGTAAATTTATCTGTGATTGTATTGATCTCATTCATAAAGATCACCACAAAGTTACAAATGAAAAAAAGAAATCACAAATATTTGTAGACTGATATGACCTCTCTGTTTTTTACAGGAGCGAGTGCGATTTCATAACACCGGCCCCTCATCAATCCCCGGCGCCATTGTCATGAGCATTGAAGATGGTCACAAAGGCATCCCAAGTGTATCTAAGATCGATCCAATGTAAGTTAAAAAAAGAAAAAAACAACATAACAACAACATGATCCACAAATCTTTCAAAGCTTCATACATACATATATATTGTTCGGTGACGGTGCTGTTACTCATACAGCTACTCATTCATTGTGGTTATCTTCAATGCAAGCCCGTCTGAGTTCTCATTTCTCAGTCCCGTTTTAAAAGACAGGAATCTTGAATTACATCCGGTACAGGTAAATCGCGCATTACAAGATATAAAACAATATCATAAGCTTCCCCCCCCCTTTCAGTTTGATTGTGTATTAGAAAGTTTAAGCTCTATTAGTGATGATTCAACTCCGAGTCGCAGGTGATGTCAGGAGATGATATAGTCAAGAAATCAGAGTATGACGCGATTTCTGGTGGCTTCACTGTACCGGCAAGAACAACGACGGTGTTTGTTGAATTACGTAATGGTTGAACTTGAATTGAATCTATCTACTTATAGCAAAACATGTAAGCAATAAATGCTCTGTCACATACTGTAATTCTCTCGATAACATGGTTTGTCCTTGAAATATAATGCCTTGAGTTTCACTTTTGTGCAAATCACACCATCATTTAAGCCTCCTTAGTTCTTATAGATGGCGTCCGTCCGTTTTCTGCCATCTTTGTATATCTGGCCTTCATATTCCGATAAAGCAATTGGAATATTAAAGCTGATCCCAAAGCAGAAAACAAGCAATTGGAATATTAAAAAATATAAACCAAACCAAAACTGAGCTTTCAAAACATCATGAAATCCTGTTAAGAAATCAAGACTTTATTGATTATGAAAGAAAGATACAAGCTCTTGAAAGCTCTTTTATATCTAAGGACATGTACAAGACTCTTAACATCACAGCCTATAAAACTGCCAGCTCACTTTAAGTCTTTGCCAACTCAGCTTATGTAGTCAACTGTTCCTTATCTTCAGTCAACCTCTTTCTTTTCCTGATATGATATCAAATCCACACAAAGAAAAGTCTCTATACAGGTTGGGTAAGAATGTTGGAGTGTATTTAATTTGCAACAACTCGACGTGTTTCACGTTTAAGACATATGTCCCACCTCTATAAATAAAGTGAATCCCTATGAACCACATAACATCTAGTAATCATTATTGTTTTGTTCTTTAAATAGTGCGAGAAATGGATTCAAGGTTCGTCCACATCATTCCTTCCTCAAGGTTCTTCTCTCAAATTCATATCTACATCAAATGATTGTATATGATGATTTGACATAGATGTATCAATATATGTATGGTTGTATATCTTGATTTGACATAGATGTGTATTTTGTTGATGAATGACGTGCAGGTGTAATGGTAAGACTGAGAATGAGAAGACTTACGGCGAACTCGATGAAGAGAGAAGCAGTATATACCCTTTTGTGAGTACTCTATGAGTGGAGGAGATGGAGACAACAGTTACTCCACCAATTCTCTTCTTCAGGTTTTTTTTTTTTATTTCTATATATTTCATCTTTTTTTTATGTTCTTTAATCGTTTCAAACATTACTTTCCTTCTTTTTTTTTTGCGTTTACATGTAAGATCTTTTCTACTGTTTTTAAGTTTTAACAAAAAAATTGCAAAGTGAAAACATATAGGTACCGAACGCAAAATTTTCTCTTTCATTTTTCTTTTGTGTTTACGATTAATAAAATTATTTTGTTTAAAATAATACTTCCGTTAGAGTTTTTTTTTGTTTCAAAATATAAGATGTTCTCACATTCTATGCAACTTTTATAGTTATTGAAAATCGGGTGACCAATTATATTATGCAAATTTTTTTATAATTGACTAAATTGTTTTTAACTTATATATTAAATGATACTTTTAAAAAAAAAAAAAAAAACTTAATCTTTCTGATTTTATCCGAAACATCTTATATTACAAGTTATGGATTCATTTATAAAGGGATACATATTAGACAGGAAAGCAAATTCAAACAAAAACAATTAATCGAGAAGTTACCTCCCCAAAGTGTGAACACATAAATGTAATCCCCGAAAATTTTACAGATTACCAATTTCTTATTTTTTTTCAGAAAAGAGTTTTATCAAGGGCCAAACCAGTCTTGGTTAAAAACACCAAAGAAATGATGACAAATTTGGGTTTTCCTAAATGCATTAAAGTAGCCGATTGGGCTGTTCTTCGGGACAAAACACATTCTTGGCGATTTCTGAGATCGTCAACACAATCAATGTGTTATGTAAAGAATGGAACCAAAACCAGCCGGAGATAGATTGTTGCCTGAACGATCTGCCTAGTAACGATTTCAACACAACTTTCCAAGTTCATAACTTCCTTCAACAAGAAGCTCACAAGAGAAGGATCGTGCTTCGTCTCTGGAATCCCTGGCTCCTTTTACTCGAGGCTCTTCCCTCGCAAGAGTCTCCATTTCATACATTCAAATTACAGTACTCATTTTCTCTCCAAGGTCTTATATAAGTACTAATTAATTAGTTATATATAACTCTCAACTTATAGACATTTAAAATTCCTTATAAGTACAAAGCTTATAACAATGAAATTGTTGACTTGTAAGGTTCCGGACGGACTGGAGAGGAACAAGATGAGTGTGTACATAACAAGTTCAAGTCCTCTAAGTGAATACAAGGGTTATTTGAATCAATTCCAAAGAGACTTTACGACATTTCTAAGAATGCGCTCTGAAGAGATGGTATCTAATGGACGCATGGTTCTCACATTAATCGGAAGAAACACTATTGATGATCCATTGTATAAGGATTGCTGTCATTTTTGGACATTGTTATCCAAATCTCTCCGCGATCTAGTCTTCGAGGTACGTAGTGAAATTATTAAATATTCATATATAGTTTAAAAAAAAAAAATCAATATGTTCGTGGATGGTTTCAAATATTTGATCTATTTATATAGGGGCTAGTGAGTGCATCGAAGGTGAATTCCTTCAAAATGCCTCTTTATGATCCGACAAAAGAAGAAGTGAAAGATATGATAAGAAAAGAGGGATCCTTCCAAATAAACGACTTGGAGACACATGGATTTGATCTCGGTCATAGTATCGAAGATTATAGCTTACAACCACATAGAGTCAAATCAGGGCAAAAAGAAGCTAGTTGTATAAGAGCAGTGACTGAAACGATGCTCGTAGCTCATTTCGGAGATGCCATTAATATTGATACATTGTTTAACAAGTATGCGTTTCATGTGTCTCAGCATGCAAGATGCACGATCAAAACGACTGTCACTCTAGTCGTTTCTTTGATTCGGAAATAACTTTTGTTATGGATTAAGGATTAATTGGTGTGTGATATGCAAGGTCAATCATGACAACTCTCTAATAAAAGGAAATGTATTATGTATCACTGATTCAGACACTCATTTGGCATCTTATTGATCATGCCCCCAATTTGTGTCGGCATTTGTCAAAAAACATAAAATTGGAGGATCTTGAGCCAAAGCTTAACTAGATTAATCTATGAGACATGTGAATGAGTCGAGTATTCTTGTCATTTAGGCATCTTATATTTGTCAATCATGATTCAAGTATTATTTGCTTCTAAAAAAAGACTTTAAGTTTAAAAAAAATTCAGATGTTATCAAAAATTGAACTCAGCAAAAAATTATAATTGCACCAACCAAAATCAAATTGGAATTAGAGTTTATGAATTCGATTACTATGTTTATAAATAAATAAATAATTAATAAAAAAAAATGGAATCCAAAGCCGAATTAGAGACTGTTATATGAGAGAGTCAGGGTATGCTAAAAACAATTGTGTGTGGTCGTATTAAAGAAACGTGCGACCATGAAACAGACACGAGATTAAGAAAAGGAAGAAGAAGAGACTCACATACACTCGATAATGGTCCCTCTAAATAAGCTTAGAGAAACGACTTGTGCTCCTTAACTCTCCCACTACCCTTTCTCGCTCTATTTGTCAAACAGTTTAGGGTTTTTGCATCTACCTATTAACCAACTATATGTATCCTATACATCAAACAAAATCAAATTGCGTTACACGGCATTTAATTTGTAGTTATAATCTTAATAATACATACTTGATACTTATACATTACGAGAATGATGGTTATATGAATTTTGCGCAACTTTACTTCATGATATTTGTTGCATTACTTCTAAACGTATATATCTCGATAAACTTTAATTACAATGGTACAAAATTTTGAAACTTTAGCATTAAATATTTACCAAAAAAATGCAAAACTTGTAAAATTATATACCTATTTTTTCCAAAAATAAATAATTTACATAATATATTCAAATTTCAGAAAGTAATCATAATAAATATATACGTAATTTCAGAAAGTAATCACTACACAATTTATTTTCTTTTTATACAATAATAATATGTAATAAATATATAGATGCAACAATATGTACATATATATAATGCTTACACGCAGTCCGTGTTATCTAGTCGGTACTTGGTACTCCTTCCCTCATCATTGGGATTAGGCAATAACAAGTCACTCCCTTTTTCTTTAGCTAATTATTTAGCTACTAACCAAGTCTCCCAACAGATGGAGAGTAGACTTTATATTAAATTTGTATTTTTATTGCGTCAATTTAAATATTTAAAGAATCACAATTTTCATCTTAAAAATTCAAACATATAGACTTTGAAAAAATTATATGTCACTAGTATTAATACTTATTAAGTTTATTTTTAAATTTTACTAAGTTATGGGAGTTTAGTGGTACTCGTTCTCTGTTGATTAGTATGAGGCACTTTTAACCACTAAAAAGTTGTCGAGCGGTTGTAAATTCCAAAAACAAAAAAAATGGATTATAATTTGATATTGAAATCCTGCAGTTTAAACAATACATATCATCTAATTCTACCAATATAACTTCTTAGCTAATTAGTTTTTCATCTAATTCTATAAATAGAGCTTCTAGGCTTACTTTGTTATCATATCACACATAGTATTCTCAATGAAATTAATTATTGTATTCGATTTCTTTTATCCACAATGATGTAAATAACAGATTTTGCATGGGAACTTATGATGTCAATAAAAACATATATACTAAAGTGACGGAGAGGACAATTGTCGAGTATCGTATAAATTTTAATTGAGGGGGTAATATATATATATATATAATGAACAATTTATTGTATTATAAAAAAAAAAAAATAAGATAACAACTCTTGAAGATACGATGAGCTGCACTTGCTGATTGCTTGTTACTTGGTAATATTCTTGACGTGGAGTGGGTGCTCTTCACATCATGCATCCATTAACCGAATCCGTATATACTATATACTTTCGATCTGCACATCCACACACCAACATGTGTTTATTAATGATCGAATTTTGTATTTATCTCTTTGTATTAATATTTTATTAACTTATTCTTTTATGTATAATGTGTCTTTTTTTGTTTTTTTACAATATTATGGTTTGGAAATTTCGAATTGAGATTCTTAACAAACTTATATCACTAGACAAATGCAAATTCATTTTAGTTATACTTTGCCACTACTTATATTATTGTCTCCAAGTCTTGCTTGAAGTCTTATCGCAGCCTTACGACAAACTGGTTGGAGTTGAATTTCTTAGAGTCAATTTTACACAATTCTAGATAACTAAATTAATATGTTTTTTTTCATTATGTACACATTAACGTATATATAGATGTGTGTATACCTAGAAATATGGTAAACAAATAAAAAATATATAAAAAAAAGGATTCAAATAATGAAAGATGGAGTGGAGTAATGGTAGAGAGAGATNTTTTTCTTTTTTTGTTAAACTGAGGATGAAATCAGATATACTATTGTAATTTTTAAAGTCTATTTTGAAGTAATATATGCCTAAAATTTGTTAAAATTCGATCACTCATCAATGTGAAAAGTAAAAAACTAATTTGAACCAAAAAAACTAACGAACATTATTTTATGTGTGATCACACCCCAAAATAAATCGTTATACAGAGTAAAAAACGGATAATGAAGTGGAACAAACATATATTACTTCAAAAATTGTCTAAAATTGCACATTTTTTTGTTGCAAATGGTTATACACACACTCTCTCTCTCTCTCTCTCTATATATATATATATCTCATTGTATTGTGATTAGTTTGCCAAGTTGGGCAAATGGTAGAAGAGACAATAACAGAAGTACTAAAATTTAAGAGGCTACAAAAGGACAAGTCCAAACATATTCACACACTTAAAAAGCTTTTCTCATATATTTTTGTTCTATATGTGTGGTGTCTCTCTTTGACTCCTCTCTTCCTAAATCACTCACTATTTATGTATTCATCTCTCCACACATCTCTCTCCATCTCACACACATCTTCCTCTTAACACATATTACTATATATGCATCTCTCATCCTTCTTCATGATCAACAACACAAATACATTTCGCCTTTCTTGATCTTCATCTCTTGATCAATATCTTTGATCTTGAATACCGGGCTAATGGAAGCATTCGAAGAGGCGATAGCGGCCTCAAAGGAGCAATCTTTGATCCTTAAAGGGAAGAGGACGAAGCGACAACGTCCACAATCTCCTATTCCTTTCTCTATCTCCCCTGGTATAGTTTCTTCCCCGGCACGTGAAGAGTCCACTGATCTTGATTCCAAGGACAATGCTTTAGGAAATAATGTCGAAAATCGCAAAAAGGATGGTGTGATCACGTCTTCATCTTCATCAGCCTCTTGGTCCCCCAACAACAACCCAACATTGAAGACCGAAGAAGATGAGGAAGATCAAGACATAGCCAATTGTTTGATCCTCCTTGCACAAGGACACTTTCTTCCCCACCACAACAAACAGCTCAATATACCTTACCACGAAACGAACAACAACAACAACAACAATAACGCGTATAGATTTAGCAGCAGGAGGTTTTTAGAGACTTCTTCATCTAACGGTGGTGGTAAAGCCGGTTACTACGTTTATCAGTGCAAAACATGTGACCGGACCTTCCCTTCCTTTCAGGCTTTAGGCGGCCATAGAGCTAGCCACAAGAAACCTAAAGCCACCTCCTTTTACTCCAACCTTGACCTTAAGAAGAACATCTACGAAAACGACGCCGTTTCACTGGTCACAACGACAACTATTTACAATAACAACAAGAACAATAGCAATAGATCGCTTGTCGTGTACGGTAAGGCAGGTAACAATAAGGTTCATGAATGTGGAATCTGTGGTGCCGAGTTTACGTCCGGACAGGCCTTAGGTGGCCACATGAGACGGCATAGAGGCGCGGTGGTTGTCGCGGCGCCGCCGCCGCCCACCGTTACAGTGACCACGGCTGCGGCCAACACGGAGCTATCACTGTCTTCGATGTCGTTCGATCAAATATCGGACGGCCAAGATCATCTAGTGATGCCAGCGACAAAGAGAGCTAAGAAGACGGTCGTGTCATTGGATTTGGATCTGAATCTACCCGCACCGGAAGATGAGAATCGGGTCAACGGATTCAGCTTTGCTTTGAAGCAAAAACAGGAACAAGAACATCAACAGAAGAAGCAAAGAGAAGAACCAAAGTCTCTTGTCTTGTCTGCTCCTACTTTGGTGGATTGCCATTACTGATTTGTTATTACATCATAATCTTCTTCTTTTTTTAAATATCATTTTTTTTTTTTGGGTTTTCTGGGAAATTTATCATTCATTTTTTCTATATCAAACATTTTTTTGTGTAACCGATTCTTTGCTTGTTAAAGACTTGCAAGATTCCTTTTTAAAAATATAATCAATTTGTTAGTTTCGATTTGTTACAAAAGAAAATTGTATAAAAATTGATGTCACGTTCTTTTATACTTTTGATCAAACAATTTTTTTATTTTTCCCTCCCATAGGAAAACTAAGGCTCATGAAAAGGGTGTGACGAAGATCGAGTCTTATTGTTTTAATTCTTTTTTTGCAGTTGAAAGAAAAGTTCTCTTTTCTGTTGACAATAAAGTTTTAAATTGGTAAAAAAAAACAAATCGACAGTGAGAGTTTCCAATCAAATATAGTATTCAATTTGTTTCTAATTGTTAGATGTTTTAGAAAAACACACATATTAAGATAACAAATTAAATATGGTTATTAAATGCATCATTTTTTTTATTAACAATTTTCTATAACTCTAAACTAATAGCATTTTAATAAAGGTAATTAATTTTCTTGAAATTTACAATTTATCATTATTAACTAATAAAAAATACATAAAAAATTTAAAAAATCTATTTTTTTGAAACAATTTTTTTTCTAAAACATTCAACAATTAAAAACAGAGGGAGTATGTGTTTTTTTCAATCGGAAAGAAACATTTATTTTTGTTTTTTATTGCCAATGGTGATAGTTTCCAGTAATGTTGTCATATATATACTCTAATATCTATTCACATTCTGTTTTGTTGCAATGAATGGTTTTCCTAGATTCCAGGATCTCCATTGAAAGACAAATTTATTATTCTTAAACTTTAAAATATTCAATTTTCCTTTGAAAAATATATGATTTATTTAATTATTACTATAATTTTTTATGGAAAACGACACTTTTCTAACAGGTATATATTCTCATAAGTCATAAAAGTATAGAAAAAAAAATGTTTAAACCAGCTAGAAAGGATAATCACTTCAAACCTGAATCTAAGCTATTTTTTTCACTTGACCAACGTCAAGACCGTATTTGCTTTCTGAGATCAAAAGTGATTGCTGTTTTGGTATTCACAGTGAAGACTGCATGCTGTTTAGTATTTCTACTAATCAATTCGAAATGGTTCATATCCCGAAACCGACAAAGACGGCATTATTACCAAAGATGCCTGAACGATTAATTTGGGCCTCTAAGCTTATGATCTGGCCCAAAATGTATTGATTCAACCTAGGTTGCTAAAATGGGTAACCCGTTTTACTTGGCCATTTTAGTCTGCGCTGAAGCGGTTTATCAAACTGATCAACGATCTGCATGAGGAGAAACACCAGATATATTGTTGTGGAGAAAGACAAGTTAAAGTTTGATTTGATAAATGCAGAAATGATGATAAATCTCTTCAGGGGAAAATTAATGCATTGCGTGAGGAGAACGAGGAGGTGGGGAAGAACAGCAGCAAAAGCAACAACAACAAGGAACAATGCTCTTAAATGGACAGAACAAAAGCTTAACCATGTTTTCTCTTGTAATTCTGTAGCTTATGGTATCCATGGAGTCTGGGGAGACTTAATTAGTCCTATCACCTATATATGGGCTATATGGATGGATTGGGAACGATGACGTGAATCTCTAGAGTAAAGTTAGGGTAAAAAATTAGGAATTCTCAGACATAGTTCTCTTTCTTTTTGTCGTTTCTGTATCGTCAAATATAAACATATATCTACCTTTTTCTGACAACTGCTCTCGTCTCTGAAGAATGTCCAATATCCACGAGAAGGGCTTCTTTTGAGTCTTTTGTAGGTCAAATTAAGTCAAACAATGCTTAATGTTAATGGTGACAGTGGAGCTGTGGAGGCTATTGCTTGATGGTGACAATAGAGGGTATTTCTGTCATTTCCTTGAATGTGGCTGCGTGCGTCACAACGCTATGAGACTTTCGTTCACGTAATTGCGGTCTTTCTATTAATAAAAAACAAAACAAAAAAGCAAAAAAGGTTTGTAACGGATAATATATATATATATTATCCAAGACACAAATATCACACAAGAGATAAAACAGTAATAAAAGGATCGGAATCTCGTTTTATTAAATAATCTCGGTGAAATACAAAAAAAATTAAGTCGTCCGGAAGACAATCTAATCAGAAAAATAAGATTGAGCTAGAAGAACAAGACTGAGCTAGAAGATATCGCCGAAAATTTCGCATCTGTTCTCTTAGCTCTCGGAGATGAACGAATTGTAAAAAAAAGTATAAGTATATTATATATATATATATTTGGTAATTTTATGATCAGTTCAAGGCTTTTGTATTGTAATTTGGTATTAACTATTAAGTATTAAGTGAGATATTATGCCAAGAAAATAAATAGATTGAAAAAACAGATTTGGGTCTCATAACGACCTCAACATGTTGGAATCTTCTAGAGTCACAAATATAGCTAAGGTGTTGACGTGTCACCTAACTAGATGCTGTCACTAATCAAATATCACCGTACCGTCATTGTAAATTTGTCTCCAATCTCACCTTCGTGGAAGATTTTAAAACCTTCGCTGCGTGATTTTTACCTTTTTTTCTCTTTCCACGGTTGCTTAATTCCAATGGCATCGTGATCGTCTCTCTCCTCCGTTTATTGCGTCTTTTCCAATTTTCCCAATTCTTCTTAAAACCCTAATTTTCGTTATCTAATTTATCTGTCATTTTTATCTCGAATCGGCAACTTCTGCTCACCAAAATAACCCTTAATTTCTTCAAGCTCTAGCTTGCGTTCTGGTTCATCGGATTGATGGGTCGCGGCTCAGTGACGTCGCTCGCTCCTGGGTTCCGTTTCCACCCTACGGACGAGGAACTCGTTCGCTACTATCTGAAGCGTAAGGTCTGCAATAGACCCTTTAAGTTCGATGCTATTTCCGTCACCGATATTTATAAATCCGAGCCGTGGGATCTACCAGGTTACTTTTCCAATCTCCCTTCTTTTTGTTTTTTTCCTTTTATCTCGGTGGATCGAATTCCGTAGCTCGGTTATGATCTATAATTCTGCTTGATTCGATTGATTTTGTCTTTGTTATGGGGGGTGGATATAGATAAGTCGAAGCTGAAAAGTAGAGACTTGGAGTGGTACTTCTTTAGTATGCTGGATAAGAAATACAGTAATGGTTCGAAGACGAACCGGGCGACGGAGAAAGGCTACTGGAAGACGACGGGGAAGGATCGGGAGATTCGTAATGGTTCAAGAGTCGTTGGGATGAAGAAGACGCTTGTTTATCACAAGGGTCGAGCTCCTCGTGGTGAAAGGACCAACTGGGTTATGCACGAGTATCGGCTTTCTGATGAGGAACTGAAGAAAACTGGTGTGCCACAAGTAAGATCAATTGGGTTTCTCTTGATTACTTTTTTATTTTACTCTGAAAGTTGTTTTTTTAATGACAATGGATTGAGTTATTGACTTTGTTGAGTCGTTGTGGGGGTTGGTGGAGAAGGATGCATTTGTGCTTTGTAGGATATTCCAGAAAAGCGGCACGGGGCCTAAGAATGGGGAGCAGTACGGTGCTCCATTTCTTGAGGAGGAGTGGGAAGAGGATAAAATGACATTTGTACCAGATCAAGATGCTTTCAGTGAAGGATTGGCTGTTGATGATGACGTTTATGTAGACATTGACAACATTGACGAGGTTTGTGTAAGAAGTAGTAAATCCTACCTTTTTTTTCAACTATTCCAGAAATTGTTTCTCTTTATCAATGTTAGTGTAAGAGTGTTCATTGATGCAGTTAGAAAAATGGTGTGGGATATCACAAATGCTAAAGAGTGATAAGTGTTGTGGTTACAGATCTCGAACTGTACACTTGTTTAGATTATAGATTAGGGATGTATGTTAGTTAGCTTAGGTTCTGGCATATTGACGATGATAACATACATTTGTACATCATCTTATGGTTGGGATTTCATTCATGGCATTTCTTTTGTGTGAGCGTCTGAATCCGAATTTCTTTTTGCAGAAGCCTGAAAATCTGGTGGTCTATGATGCCATTCTTGTTCCACCTAATTACTGTCATGGAGAATCAAGCAATAATGTGGAATCAGAAAACTACTCAGACTCTGGAAATTACATTCAACCAGGAAACTATGTTGTTGATTCTGGTGGCTACTTAGAACAACCAATTGAAACTTTTGAGGAGGATCAGAAGCCTATCATTCGGGATGGTAGCATTCAGCCTTGTTCTCTGTTTCCGGATGAACAAATTGATTGTGGTGTGCAAGATGAGAATGCGGTGAAGCTGGAAACTTCCAACAGTAATGTGTTTGTGGCTGATACTTGCTACAGTGACATTCCTATTGATACCGACTATCTGCCTGACGAGCCATTCATCGATCCTAACAACAATCTTCCACTCAATGATGGTCTATACCTGGAAACGAATGATCTCAGCAGTGCTTTACAAGATGGTTTTAACTTTGAAGATTATCTTAACTTCTTTGACGATGAGGATACTCAGAATTTGACTCTTGATGTTTCTCAATTGATGGGATCTGAAGATGCTCTTCCTGACCAAGAAGGAGACCAGAAAGTAAGAGTCTTGCTTGCGACTTGTTTAGTTTTTCTATATGTGAAGTCCTTTCTAACTTACCTTTACACCAACAGCCTTCCCCTGAAGAATTGGAGAAGGAGGCCGCAGAAGGCAAAGTGGCGGTGGAGAAAAAGGAAAATGGCGAAGGATCTTCCTCAAAACAAGATGCAGATGTCACGGACTTCGATCCAGGTAACACTCAGATGATCATAGATTCCTCGTCAAACAAACCAATTGATGACCGTTTCTGACTCTTCTGAAACTAAATCCTGCAGCTTCAAAGTACCCTTTCCTCAAAAAGGCGAGCCACATGTTTGGGACCATTCCTGCTCCACCTTCATTTGCTTCCCAGTTCCACACAAAGGATGCTGCAATCCGGCTACACTCAGCACAATCTTCAGGTTCGGTTCACGTTACTGCAGGTATGATCAGAATATCAAACATGAATCTAGCAGCGGATAGCGGTATGGGCTGGTCATATGACAAGAACGGTAACCTCAACGTAGTCCTTTCTTTCGGCTTAGTCCAACGGGATGATGCGATGAGATCCTCGGGAAGCAAGACAGGAGGAACTACAGCGACAAGAGCTATGTTGATCTTTATGTGTTTATGGGTTCTCTTACTCTCTGTTAGCTTCAAAATAGGAACCATGGTCGCTGCTCGGTGATAGCATCAAAAGTTGAATCATCTCAAGAAAAGCTATTTCAGTGTTTGTACCTCTCCAATTATATAGGCTTTACTTTGGCAGTGCTTTGCTGTCCAATATTTTATTTTTTCTTTCGAGGGTTTTTGTGTAGTTCGAATTCTCTTTACAATTTCTAGCTTGTGCTTCTAGAAATAAGAACATAACAACTTTTTTATTTTTATTTTACGATTTTTTGTTTTTAACGATATTTTACGACAGTTATCATTTGATCCTTGCTCTTTGTTAGTTGGAAACATTGGTTTCAAACTGAAATGATATTACCAGCAAAAAGATAAATTTGTAATTTCTCCAATAAATAAGGGGAAAGAAAAAGCATTTATAACAAACAAATTGATTCTGAATCTTTGTAAGAACGAACTTATATCCCACACTCTCACTCTCAAAAATAGTATTATAAACCAATGTTTGATTCCGTCTCTGTTGGACTCGAACGCTGAGCTTTCTTCAGATGTATA